>CAHIKZ030001813.1:825000-912500 GCA_903632075.3 Acanthosepion pharaonis
ATTATTAAAAATGAGACCGATAGGTAACGGAACTAGATTTCAATATATGATCGCATATACAGAGCAAGGGTTTCAGTGATTATTATTAAATAAAGGTATGAAAAAGCCCGAGATGCGAGTTACGAACTGGAATTATAAATATTCAGCAGGTGCTGAAGTTTAAATATTTTTGGATGCGTTTTAATAGATGATGGAATATACGACAGCAAAATCAGATCACTAGAGAAATAAACATTCCGAAAAAATAGGCAGTGCTTAGAAACGAAAAATAATTTGAAATAAGAAAGTGCTAGATTGCTATGTGATAGCCATCCTCTTATATGGCAATGAAGGCTGGAAAGCTCCGTATGAATGAGGAAAAAATCGAAACACAAAAATATGATTCTACAGAAGGATACTGAAAAGGCTAAAGAGAGTATACAACACGTAAATCTAAAAGAAAATAATTAAGTACAAATATAATAAGAATCAGGAAAAGACAACTGAAGTTACTTGGAGATATAATGAGGAAGGAAGGCTAGGAAAACTTAACACCCACGGGCATATTGAGGGCAAAATAGGTAGGAGAAAACAGTGAACGAATTGACTGATGAGCTTGTGTTAATTAAAGGCCAAAGGATTATCGGAATCTTAACACAGTGACAAAAACTGCTGAGAGCCGATTGAGATAAGAAGTTGTAGAAGTCCATGATTGCCTATGTGCGGAAAGGACTCAAAAGATAGAAGAATATCAATATTTACAGACTCCGTGTTAATACACGGGATATAGTTCTTGATTACGTAGATAACACATCGTAGATGCTAGACACAGAATAAAAACTGTAAGGAAGTTGTGAGAACTCTTGAACAGCACGAAAGAATGGTTGGCAGACCTGTCTAAAAATGTATTGAACGTAAAGTACCGGTGAGTTTGCATAAGCAAATATGATGCCTGAAAGCCGAATCTACTACCATCTCTAAGAACTACAAATTGTCAATAAGTTTATAGACATTATATCATCTGAGAATCCTTGCATGATGTGAAGTAGAGTAAGAATAAAACTGACGAGAGAACGCGTGCACTAACTCTCTATGTTGACGCAGTAGAAGACTATATTTGGTCACATCCCTGTTGAGCACAGCGGACTGCCAGCCAGTGCTCTTCATCCAATGCATCTATCTTGACGTATACCCAAATCTACGCGACCTTGCAGAACTTAGTTTATCGGCAAATAAATGTTCGATTGAATACTATCGTGAGCATCGTTGAACCAGTGAGGAGTCCTGTCAAACATGAACATCAGTTCTCCAATAATCTCACAAAGTAATACTGGTCAGAGGGTTCCAAGGGAACACAAGCGACATGTGTACCACTCGGTAGTCTGACAGTAATGTGCACTGGACGCTTTAATCACATTAAATTTACCGCTACATGTTTTACCATGTAAAATGCCAGAAAGAGATAAAGCATTTGCATCATTGTAACAAATAATATTTTATCAGAATTATCAAACATATTTACCTCCAAATTGTCGCCCTCATCTTCATTGCTATTGTGACAGCATTTCGGGCGTTGTGTCCTTCGGCTTTCACCAGGTGTCGATCTCTTCAGGAAATTTCGAACTGAACACTTTATTTGATCCACTGACTCTCCATTCGCGGCAGTCTGGCAATAATCTGGAGGATTAAAGCGTATTTTCAGGAATCTGGTAACATAGTAATTGTGAGTCCTGTTCCTCGGCCAGTCAGTGTGCACCTTGACTGATTAGGAAAAGATTAAATAAGAAATCTAAATAAAATTAAGTATTCAGTTCGAAATTCCCTTTACCTGAAAGCACCAGACGAAAGTAAGCGAGCACAATTGCCGAACGGTAGTGATAGTGATTTTCCAAGCGTAGCCTAGATATGGCACTAGGCCGAAATAAGTGGCACCCAGTGAGGATCGAACTCACTACTCAGTCGTAATTGTTTTATCGAGACAAGCTTGCTAACAATTACGCCACGTCGAGGTACCCAAATAGTGATTTTCCAAGTGTAGATTAGATGTGGCACAAGGTCGAAAGTGTTGGGTACCCAGTGAGGATCGAACTCATATTCAGTCGTAATAGATTTAGCGAGACAAGATTACTAGCCATTACACCACGTCAAGGTGCCCTTTTTTCTAAGCTTAGCTTAGATGTGGCACAAGGCCGAAAATACGGAGCACCTAGGAAAGATCGAACTCACTGTTCAGTCGTAAATGTTTTAGCGAAACAAGCTTGCTAACCATTACACCAGGGCGATGTGCCCTCGAATGGTAGTGATAATGACAAATATGGTGACAAGTGTTCACATGTAAATAATGATAACATCTCATGACTCTAATGCAAATAGTTTATCAGAATATCTTCTACAAATTAGCATGCACATCCTGTACTAGACCAAGTGAGCGAAAATAAGGGGTTCAGTTCGAAATTCCAACCACCTGAAGAAGGCCGGAGTGTACAACGGCCGAAACGTTGTGATAAATATGGCAACAAAGATGAGGACACTTTTGTATAATCTATAAAACACAGGTATACATCCTATCGGAGTCTTTATTGCTCTTTGTGATATCATTCTGGTCATAAATATCTTATTCTTGTTGCCTTTAGGGAAACGGCACAGTTTTTGTCCCATGATTCGGTCTAATTCTGCATCGCGCTCTATTCATCGGGATTCGAACGACAGGTTTTGTGGTGTGTCTCATTATGCTGATTGTCCGATGGAATTCACATTCGTTTCCACCAGTCTATAAAAATGTATCTCCTTAGGTATATCATCACTGTCAATGCCGAAATCATCTCAAGTTTCCAGCATCTCTAATACAATTGCATCTTCTACTTTATTTCTGTTCAATTTGGCAGTACCGATTTCACTTCAGATGTTAATAACTTTGGACCATCGATATTAGGTTGGCCAAAATGTTCGTTCGGTTTTTGTCGTCACTTTAAAAAGTAAATGATATGTTCTTCTTTTGTACACGCAGACTCGTTAGATACTTAACACTTCAACATATTTCGAACCGAAATGAACATTATCAACATCTCATTATTTTTATTTAAAAAATATAAAAAAAACGGCTGAAACATTGCAATAAAGAGATAATATTTTACGAAACATATACGCCAGAAGTTGTTTTCGAGATTTTGATAGGGTAATTTAAAATCCCGTATGCACCACTCTCTGTCTGGACAATTAAGAATGACAGCGGCACAATGAAAGAACTGGTTGACACCAACCCCCTTGTTATATGACCAGAAAGATCGTAGATATTCTCCAAATAAGCAGTTTGAGTTGATACCTGCTTCAGCTTGGTTACATCAGCACGGTCGATGTTTGAGACGCACAACAATTAAATGAAGCTAAAATAAGGCGAATACATTTCCCTCTGCTTTTCAGTGCAAAATCGTGCAGAAACGTGCAGAAAAGGATCAATGCAAAATAAAATAGTTACAAGGGACGTAAAATGGAACATATATAATAATGTGAACCGGAAAGGATCGTAGTGGGGGAAATGCAGCGAATCATTACAAACAATTCCACAGTAGGATTTCGACCGAAGAATGTTTTTACTTTTAGTTTAGTGGGATTGAAAGGGTGTTGTATTTTACAAGCTTCTTCCCACGATCAAAATCATCAGTCCGGATGTGTACTGCTATCACCTGATCAGATTAAACACGGCGATCCAATAGAAGCATCCAGCATTGCTAATCGTAAGGGAATTGTCTTTCATCACGAAAACGTTCGACCTGTCTCTTTAAATCTATTAAAAAGACATACCTTAAACTCTGAATAGGATGTAACATCCACCCGGAGGTGTTGTTCGCCAGTATAGACATGCGATTATTTGAGCAAGGAATAATTTATTTGCCTACAATATGGCAGAAGATACTGGGACCAAACGGTAATTATATCACTGGTTGAATAAATAGCATTGTCTTTAAAATTTGTATTTTATTTTCGTTTAAATATTTGAACGGACATTTTGACTAACCCAGTATACAGATTGAGATTGTTGATAGATTTCTCGTATAAAATGACTTATTAACATTGAATATTTCATAAATTATCCTGAAGATTAGCTACTCTTTTTTGTATATAGGTTGAAATATGTATAGGAGAGTTGTAGCGCAGTGTTTAATGAAGCGATAATTTGTAAGCGCTAAAACGAGTTCAAATTTCAGCTGCGTATTTTCGTGTTTAGATAGCAGTAATACTTTTGGGAAATGAACTCTATTTCTGTCACAGAGCTTGGTTTCATAGCGAGATATCATGACAAATATGACTCAATTCTTGTAATCTACAATGTTTGAAAATAGTAAGGGTGATTGAGCACTTTAAAAAACTGTTCTCCCATAACAACCTATAAGATTATTGCACTCATTAACAGACTTTTAACATGGCTGCTAAGATTAATTAATTATTCAATGTTTAACTTGAACGACAGGATACTGTTTGCAAAAAGCACTTTATATCGGAAATGAAAACGAAACACTCTTTATGGTTGAAGTAGTTTCATATATCCAACTGATATATTTGTTCGAGTCAATCTAAATGTTTGTGTTTTAAATGTAAAACTTTGAGGGTTGTAAAAACACACACATCAAATATGGCAGGAAATAAACCCTAACTGATATGAGTTTAGATTTAGATCTATGATAATCAGTGACTATAATTCTACAAATCTTCGTATTTTATGTTTCTATTTACAAGCGCATTCATTTTTTGTATTAGATTGTAAAAGAATTCCTGCTGACCGTTTAGCTTTTATATCTGTAACGTTGTTGCCTGATTGATTATATATTACATTTACGTATATAACCTACAGTTGATAGTTCTTCTTTCCCTTTCGGATAATGTAATTTCAATTTAAAAATATTGCTCATTTGGTGTTTTTTATATATATATATATATATATATATATATATATATATATATATATATATATATATATATTATATTGATATACGAGTTTGTCAGCATCACAAACCTCAAAGAATATCTGTAGAATGTATGGGAATACGAGGCCTGATTAAAAGGTATCGTGGTTTGTACTATAATAAATAAACTACAACACACATCATTTCGTTATTTAATCTCTTTTGAAGTAATCCGCGTTTGAAGCCACGTCCTTTTCCAGCGTCGTTCCAATTGACCCTAGGAAAAACCTGCTCTGTCGTTTGAAATTGTGTTCGCTATTAGTAATTAATACATTGGAATGAATCATTTAATTCTGAGTGATATTGCTGTTAACTAGAACCACTATGCCAGTAACAATGTGTTCTTCCATGATTTGTTGGAAAGATGTGCTATTCTTGCCTGATAACAAGTTCAAAAAGATACTAGTTCAGAAATATAGAAGTTTCATCTTAGCCAACCCACGCTCAGATCTTTCTCCATATCATTATCAGTTAATCGAATCTCTACAGCATTTATATAACGGAAAATGGTGCCGAAATTTTGAAGCAGTTAGAATATCAGTTCAGTTGCTTGCTTTGAATCTCAAAGAATATTATGCTTGAGGTACTTACCCGCTCGATGGCATTACGTATTGGAAAACTATTGATTGAATCTGTATTTGATGCTCAGCATAAATCGATGATGTCTCAACAAAAAGCAACGCGACGTTCTTTCCAAAAGCCTACTTCAAAGTAGTATCCCTTCAGGCCATTGGCTATCATACCCCCCTGCAAATGCTTATACCTTTGTAGCACTTAGTAAGCTTTGACATTCCACAATTCTTTTCATTCTCTGTTTTGACAACTATTTAAACAAACTCGTTAGGTAGGTTAATCAATGCTTTCCGTTGTGTAAAATTCTTAAAAACTCTTAGAATTCAACTCTCTCATTCTGATCGTAAGTATAAACTTCCTTTTTGTTTCCAGCTTCCTTGTTGCTTTTATCTGATGTTTATTAATTTGTTTTTCTTCTCGAGCTCACATTATAACCCCGAATAGAAAAAGGATATAAATGTAGTATTTATTAAGTTCACTTTATTCCCAATGCAGCCGAACGTTTTGACTAATATCGTATTATGTATATATATATATATATATATATATATATATATATATATATATATATATATATATATATATATATATATATATATATATTCAGGTATATAGCTGTTAGGTAAATAATCCAGGGTTCTTTTAGTATTTTTGTTTTTATTTATAAAAAACAGTGCTCCATACAGAAGTTAAAGCTTAGATTATAATTATTTTTTTTAAAAATATGATTCCTTCGCTACATAAGAGTTCTCATGTTTTAAAAAGGAGAGCCGAAACCATCAATATAATTATTAAAATTAAAATGAATTAAAGTAAAAAAAAAACAGCCTTTTCCATAGTAACGAAAGAACACACTTGTAACGATACATAAATTTCAAAATTGGTTAATCCTAAATTTTCGCTTGAGGATGAAACAGGGCTTGTTAATTTAATTCAATTTAATTTTAATAATTATGTTGAGGGATTCGACTCTCGTTTTTGAAACATGAGAACTCTTATGTAGCGAAGGAATCATATTTTTAAAAAAATAATTATATATATATATATAACCGTTAGAATTATACAATAGACTGGCCACAATGAGTCTCTTAGCTGTATATTATTTAAATAGGCGAGTAAAAGCAACGCGTATGTTATAACGATTTCGTTTCGCATAAAAGAGACACTCGACTCTGGCTGTTGACTTCAATATCCACTTTTATATTTACATACGCCCTATCCATAATATTGAGAACTTTAATCCATAAATATAGCATACCTTAAAATTAAGTTTATTACACACACACGTATATATATATATATATATATATATATATATATATATATATATATATATATATTAACTCCTGAAAAAATTAATTTCAGTTGAGCTCTGTGGGGAGGAGGTGAGTTTGAAACAGTGACTATTATAGTTATATAGCGAGACTCTTCGCAAAAGCGAATTGAGTCACTGTCGGTCACTGGGCGTGTTTCTTAAATGAATACGCTAAAATCCACCTACATCCCTACCGTGCGCCGACGGCTTAGTGGTAGAATCTCGATCCTAGCAACCGGAGGCAACCGGATGTCTAGTCACACTGATGAGTCTGTCTGTGGATGACGTTATATATATATATATATATATATATATATATATATATATATATATATATATATATATAAGAAGTAGACGGATACTTTAATCATCAATTTCGATTATAATTCATTTTGTGGACACCGAGGTATTCAACTCTTTAGAGCTCTTCCTGGTTTTATATCTTCCTCAGAATTATTACTTTCAGTCACAAACTTTAAGAGGTTATATATATATATATATATATATATATATATATATATATATATATATATTGAAATCAATATATAGAGGCAACAGTCCGTTTCATGATTTTACACAATCGTCAGGCCATGAAGCATGAAACAAACTGTCGCCTCTGCGTATTGACTCCAATGTCCACTTCTATATTTACATACGCTCTATCCCTGATATTCAGCACTTTAACCCATAAATATAGCATACCTTAAAACTATATTTTATCTTTCATGATTTTTCATATTCCAACATTATCTCTCTGAATTTTCAGATGGCTATTTATCAATATTTACTTTATGTAAAATCTGTTCATATAATCATCTACGTTGTTACTATTACAGCTTTATGGCTGTTGTTTTCTCCGCATGTCTGTTGATGTGGTTACCTTTCAGGGAATTTTGAAGTGAACCCTTTAATTAATCTACGGGTCGGATTATTCTCTTTTCGCTGTCAATGTGAAGAAATATCCCATCTGTTCTTTTTTAGTGCAACTTAATTATTGCTTTCCTTGTATCGAGTGAATATTCTCCGAGGGCCTAATTAGAATAGAGTGACATTACGTTTAAAAACTTGTTCAGCTGAATTGTATTTTTTAAAATATTACCAGATTCTTTCATGAAAAATACCGCTGACGTAACTGTCACGGCTATACAGATCCTTAATACATTTATTATCTGCATTTTAATCTCTTATATTTATTCTACATTTTACCAATGTGGTCTAAGGAGAAATGTCTGTTTATGTATACTGAAAAGAACGGGCATTATTAGTTGTATAACATAAATACTTCTTTCATCATTGGTCTATATATATTTATTTAATTCCTGAGGAGGCGATAATTTTTTATTTATTGTCTGATATTATTTCTAATTATTTATACGTTGTATTAAACGGAAATACCTGTTTGTGTTGATATCCCGGTTTTATTAACAATGCAAAATTATGCCTACCAGCCAGCACATCTGGCATTTCATATTTCCTTTATTAAAGTTATTGAATGCATAGCCGGTAGATGTAAACCTACACAGTCAAAAAATAGATATGTCGACCGAAACGTGCGTATCTACTAAATAAATTTTTTAATGTTATTAAGAGTTTATTTATGTACATATTGATCTCAAAGCTTTTAATATATCTACACCTATAAAACTCAATAGGTATCTGCATATCTATATATTTATTTGAGATCCTTTATAAAAAAATAGCAGGTGTTACTAGACAGAAGTGTTGTTGAGCAAAACGTTGATACTATTCAGTATTTATAGGTACAAAACTGTCACGTTAATATACGTATATTATATTTTACACTAAAAAAATTCTGTTTCTCGTGTAACTTCATTTCACTTATACTGCATTGAGTATGAGATCCTAAAAGTATTAGCAAAATTATTTTTAACTTTAAATATATCATAAAAACAAGAGGGAATTGCATGATATAATCAAACATAACACGTTTGTAAGTAAAATTGTAATATAAGAATGTAGCAAAGATATCCAAAGATATAGAGGAAAAGCATAAGTCGTCTCCCAGATACAAAGAAAAAATTGTTAGAAACAAAGAAAAATGTGTTGAATTTAATCTATATTGCACTGAATGATTTATTATTTCCTTCCAGATTAATAAGGCATTTGAAGAGAAAGAGATATTATGGTACTTCTTTTATGTGCCGTGTCCCTTTAGGACGTTGGTGATCATGGCCCCTTCAAATCCTTCTATCCCTTGTAGTACTTAAGTTTTGTCTTTTTGTTATTTCTCCCAAACTCTGTTCTGCCACCCAATTGCTCAATCCCATTAAGTATATCAAGCATTTGTTTCTCCTGTCCTTCTTTCATGCTATCCATCCCTGTGGGAATCAGATTTTTCAACCCCTTCTTTCTCATTACGTGACCCAGATATTTCAACTGCCCCTTCCTAATTATAAGTTTTTTCTTTGTTTCCATTCTCCCCAAAACCTCGTCGTTGCTTTTATATTCGCCCCATGGTACCTTTAGCATCCTTCTGTAGAACAACATTTCTGCTGCTTCGAATCTCTCTGTCATCTCTGAGCAGATTGTCCAGCATTCACTACCATACAAGAGGACAGATGTCAGGTAACTGTTCACTTCTCTTTTCTTTGTTTCATAGGAAATTTTCTTGTCTTTAATATACTTCTTAGCTTTTGCAATGCATCTTTAGCCATTCCAATACGTCTTCGGATCTCAGTGTCGCACTTTCCGTCTCTGTTAGAACATTTCCCAGATATATAAATTTCATTAGCTGCTTGATTTTAATATCCCTCTCTGTAATTTGCATTTTGGACTCATCCTTTTGCTGATGACCATTCTGTCTTGTAGTTTATTCTTAGTGTTCTAGCATACCTACAGACGATAATGGGTATGCCCCCATTCACATAAATACAGTAGTAAATACTGTATGTTGGTCTGCAGTTGGAGATTCGTCTCCAACTGTGCTGGTCAAACTCTCTCCCTTTGGGCAGATCCCAGACGAGGTTATGTCGAAGGGCAGACTCTCATCTCTGGAAATATTTACCCGACCTCGTTTTTATACGAGGTCTACGTGGAATATTTGGCCGAGCCTAAGGGGTCGGATACCCTACATTATATTCGCCCTTGTGTCACCTCTGACAGCATGGGGCGATTGGTAGATATCCTGCAGTTGGAGATACATTGTGAAACTCACTTGATTCACTTCTAGCAGTTGACTACTACTTCTACGCGCTGCTGGCGAATCTTATATGTGTTGTTCTTGTCTTAAGTATTATCGTTCCTTACCAATCTTTGTGTGATTGTTCTATTCAATAACCTTCCCTAGTTTACAGCACTCAGTTCCTGCTTCTCTCTCTTTGTTGTAGTTTCCTTTCCGCGTTTGCTCTCCACGTTGTGTCATCTGCATATCATATATTGTTAAGATTGTGGTCGATAGCAATGAATCTTGGTAGGATTTTTAGTTTTCTCAGAATTGCCACGTTTTATACATTGAATAAATTTGGTAAGAAGATGCATCCTTTTCTTACACCACTTTCAACTTTTGTATGTCTGATGAACTTTTCTGTCCGTATGTAGGCGGTTCGCTGCTAATATAGGTTCTTGATTATTCTAATATCTCTACCAAATATATCAAGGTTGCTGATCAACTCTGAGAGATATTTGTGGCGTACTTTGTTGAACACCTTTGTGTAGAATATAAAACACAGCTACACGCACTTCTATATTTCTATTGCTCTTTCTGATAACAGCAAAAATATCGCTGTCCTTGTTCCGGTGTCTTTGATGAACCGGTACTGTCCTTGATTTATCTCTAACCTGATTCAGAATTCGGATGATGTGTTTTGCTATGTGGCTCATTAGGCTGATTGTTCGGTGGAGTTTACATTCGTTTGCGCCTGGTTTCTTAGGCAGTGTTATGAAAATAGATCTGCTTAGGCCTTCCGGTATATCTCACATTCTTCCTTTATGTGCCGTGTCCCTTCAGGACGTAGGTGATCTTGGTTCTCCAATTCTTTAGATCCCTTGTAGTTCTCAATATGTTTTATCCCTTTGCAACTTCTCCCAGACCCTGTTCTGTCATCCACTTGCTTAAGCCCGCTAGGAATGTCACGCATTGATTTCCCTTGTCACTCTTTCTCTCTGTCCGGTCTGTGAGTATCATATTCTCCAAGCCCTTCATTCTCATTACGTTTCCTAAAAAACTTCAGCTGCCTCTTCCTGATGTTAAGTATAAGCTTCCTCCTTGTTGGCATCCTTTCTATAACCTCATCCTAACATGGTATCCTTAGCATTCTTCTGTAGAAATATACCTCCTATGCCTCGATACACTTCTTCATCTTTGAGGAGATCATCCAACATTCGCTGCCATAATGGAGGACAGATATCATGTAACAGTTCAGTACGAAATCTTCCTGTCTCGTAATACTCTTACCAGCTTGTGGAATGCGGTTTTGGTCATCCTGATACATCTTCAGATCTCAACGTCGCACTTACTGTCCTCTGTCAGAACACTTCCCAAATAGTTAAATTTCCGCACCTGCTTGACTTTAGTGTCTACGACCTGTAAATCGCATTTCGGGCTCATCTTTTTTACTGATTGCCATGCATTTATCTTGTAGCTAATGCTTAGTCCCTTCTTCTCACTCGCCTTCGCTACCTTCTGTCGGAGGTTTTGTAATTTCCAAACCTTGTCTGCTATTATCATAGTGTCATATGTGTATCTTATGTTGTTAAGATTCTGGTGTCAATGATGAACATTGGTATGATTTACAGTAATCTCAGAATTGCCTCTTGGTATAGGTTGACTAAGTCCCATGGGATGACGCAACCTTGCCTTACGCTCCTTTCAACTTTTGTACGTCTGATAAAATTTTCTATCCGTATGCAAACCGTTTGCTGCAAGTATAAGTTCTTTATTATTCTAATATCTTTCCCAAGTATATCAACGTTGCTAAGCAGTTCCAACAGAGCTTTGTGACGTCATTTGTTGAACGCTTTTGCATAGTCTATAAAACATAGGTGCACGTCCATTTGCATTTGTCTTGATAACATTCTGAGCATGAAGATCTTGTTCCATGTATTTTAGTGATTGTGGTGTGACAGCAAGGAGTAAAAGCGTTGTTATGGTGAAAGGAATATTGTAAGTACGAATGGGTCAAAGTATGAGACTAGTTAGTTTTGAGATAGGACTAGAGAAGACCAATCTTTTCCCCACCCCCATTTTTAGCCCTCGTGGCACATTTGTACCTTTTTGGTGAATAAATAATAAGATCTTGTTCCATGTCTCGGTGTCTTTAACAAACCCGCACTTTTCTTGTCCTATCTCTGGCCTGATTCTGCTGCGCACTCTATTCATTAGAATACAGATGATGAGTTTTGTTATGTGGACTATTAGGCTGATTGTTCGGTGGAGTTTGCATTCGTTTGCGCTTGTTTTCTTAGGTAGTGTTATGAAAGTAGATCTGTTGAGATCTTCCGGTATATCACCATTGTTGTAGATTTCATTTATTATTTCTGTAATCCCAAATCATCTAAGGCTGTCAACATTTTTGTTACAATTCTGTCTTGCCCTACAGCTTGTTTCTTTTCAATTTGTCCAGTTCAGTTTCTATTTCGATGTTTAGAATTTCAGGCCCGTATGTAATTTTGTGTATTTCCGGTTGTTCTATTTTGTCGTGGAAGAGTTCTCCAATTCTTCAAATGCTGAAGAATGCTTCCCTTCAATAATATGAGCGTTCCATCATTCGATTTTATGCAGCATATTGATCAGCATGTATTCTATCCTGTCTGTTCCCTTATTTGTTTACGCAATCTCCTATATTTGTGGTACCCAATCTCTCTATTTCTGCACATTATTTTGCTTAGCCACTCTTCTTTAGCCTGTCTGCATTTGATCCTTATTATGTTGTGTAGTTTTCTGTATTCCGTTCCCTATCTTGGCATTCTTTTCCGTTTCCTTTTCATTATGTTGAGAATCTCATCAATCAGCCATTCGTTTTTTCTTCTTCGTCCGTTCTCCTTTGGGAAGATATCGTTTGTTGATGTCACTAAGGCTTCTCTTAGTATGTCCCGTTTGTAATTTCCATTGTGTCCCTCGTATCTTATTTTTACACTGCCCATATATTTTCTTTCAGGTAAGGGTAAGCTCGCGAGTTTGTTGTATTGCAGTTTGTGGGCTACGATATGCTTCTTCAATTTCTCTAGTTTCATTGTTAGTTTACATATAGCAGGGCGATGTTCGATTTCTCAGTCGGCAATTAAGTAGGATTTGAACCATTGCATACCTGAATCTTTCGTTGATAGTTATGTAGTCAATTTGTTTTTTAGTTTCTCCTCTTGGGCTCCCCCATGTCTATAATCGTCTCAGATGTTCTGGTGTTTAATCATTCAAGGACAGAGACGCAACTGAGAGATGATAAATGATGCGCGTACACCACTCCAAGGAGGGGGAGCACGTCGCTCTACGTTGACTGTTACCATTTTATTCGCCTTGCACCATTGGATCCATTTTTTTCGGTTCCTAGTCCGAATTTTCCAGCTATATCCCCTGCCCTGTCCCTGCCTACTTTGTCGTTCAGGTCACTCATGCCCACTGTTGTAGATTTCATTCATTGTTACCTGTAATCTTATCTATGACAAAATCGTCTAAGGCTACCAGCATTTTTATTGTACGAGGGTCATTCAACAAATAAGGTGAATTTTTCGGTATAAGGACTTCTAATACAGATAGAAGCTTACTTTTTTATTTTATTTTTTTTTGTTTTACTTCTTTTTCACATGGATTTAATTTCTTTTGCAGATTAAAACAAAAAACTTTGAGAGTTTTGGCGATTAACAAAGATGGCCGACCAAGAAGCATGCTCCAGGGTTGAACAGAAGTCAGTTATCAAGTTTTTGGTTGCTGAAGGGTGAAAACCAGTTGAAATTCATAGGAGAATGTCAACTGTGTATGGTGCCACATGTTTCAGCAAAAAAAAGTCTACAAGTGGGTTAAATTGTTTAAAGAAGGACGGAGCAGTGTTGGGGATGAAGACAGGCCTGGGCGGCCTACAGAAGTGAGGTCTCTTGAGGTGATCCAATCAGTCAATGACCTCATTCAGTCTGACAGAAGAACTACTGTGAACTGCTGAGGCAGGTCAAGAAAGACATAAAGAACAAACGCAGGTGTCATCAGTCAGAAGAAGTTATCTTGCATCATGACAACGCAAGGCCTCCCACAGCAGCCCAAACGGTGCAGACCATCAACGAGCTGGGCTCGGAACTGCTCCCTCATCCTCCTTACAGCCCAGACCTTGCCCCTTCAGACTTTCACCTTTTTGGTCCCTTGAAAGCGTTCACGAGAAGCACGAAGTTTAAAAGTGGCGATGAAGTCAAAAGTGTTGTGAGCGACTGACTGAGACATCAGTCCAAAGATTTTTACGCTGAGGGAATACGGAAGCTTGTGCTTAGATGGGAAAAAGGCTTTGATAGTGCTGGGAGGCTACGTTGAAAAATAAAAAAAAGTACGCTTCTATCTGTATTAGAAGTCCTTATACCGAAAAATTCACCTTATTTATTGAATGACCCTCGTAGTTCCGTCTGGCTTTGCCACTTTGTTTCTGTTGAATTTGGCCAATGCAGCTTCCACTCCTGTTTTTAATATTTCCGGTCCGTTCGTAAATCTGTGTATTGCCGCTTGTTCTCTTTTGTTGTCGAAGAGATCTCTGGTATATTCGTATCATCGCTGAAGTATATTTTCTTTCTCTAACATGAGCGTCCCTTCCATTGATGAACATGTCTTTTGTCCTGTTCTCTTATTTATTTTTGTTTGTTTTTGTTTTACGAATACTAAAAGACAAATAACACGAACTGAACATCTTAGTAACGAGGACGTTTTTAATTAAAATAAAGGAAATAATATGTGGAATCAGAAAGCTTCTGAGACAATGAGAAAAAAATGTCCAGGTAATTTAACATTCAAACGCCATATTGACAGGAAGTGAAGCTTGGGGATACATCAAGTAACATACTTAAAAGAGTCTAACGAGTCATTGAGAAAATGAGGAGAAAAAAGAAAGGCACGGCTGACTTACACAGTTTACTTAGGAAAGTATTAGACAGGAACTATTACCAATATCTTCGCATTTTTGCCGGGAACTCTAGCTTTTTAAAGTTACCATAATGTTTTATTTACTAAATGCCAATGAGGTAGGATTTATATGTTTACAATACATAAAATAAGTTTCCCAGTGGTAGGAGATATATTTATACTCTAATTAATTCAAAGTCGATCCCTATGTTGTTCAGATTATGTTCGCTAACTACCTGAAAACTATTGGCATATAAAAAAAAGAGATAAAATTTAAGATAAACCAGAATGTGATGTAAATTAACAGAATGCGGTAATATATTAGAAAGAAACGGGTTTTATAACATAATTTTTCTTTGTTAATTTTTATCAAATTGAACAAAGTTTATCCCATTAATGTTCCATTTTTTAGGACGGTTCGGATTAATAGATTATAGAAATGTCATTTGATATTTACAATGAACACCGTTAAGTAAACTATAATGAATGCCGCATTTTTAAAAAACCTATAATGAATATCAAGTTTTTAAGAAACCTATATTGAATACTGTATTTCATTTTTATTATACTGGATATTTACAAAGGGTATAAATCTGTAAATAAAAATTTAATTCAATTTCTGTTTTCATTTTTTCCGTTTAAATCAACATGAATATTATAGATAGACGTATTAAGTTGGACATTTGGTTCTATTACTACCTTAAAAATGTTCATTTGGAATATTCTTTGTCATGTTTTCTTTAATCAATTCGCTGCAAGCAAGGCGATACGGCCACTAAGATGCAAGTGGTCTACTTGGTGCGAAAGAGGACAAAGAGACGTTAGAAAGGACCGGAAATCTATCCAAAACAGGAAACATGGGATAAAAATCTACTCCTGTTTAAAAAACTAGGAAGGCGTTTGAACTCGATGATAGGTGACTCTATCAACTCCTATTAAAAGAGATTAATTTGTAGCAATGTTAATCTAAACGTCATAAGTCCACGTACGATGTATTCATTTCAAATTCTATTTGATCCTCCCACTAACATTAAAAAAATATATGGGGAATCTAAGAATATTCTTATATTGCCTTGTCTTCTGTACTAAAATGCAAATGGAGAATGGTTATATTATTTCGCTAGTTTATTGTGTGTACGACACGCTTATTGGATTTAAATGAATTTTCTCTTCAAAAAAGGTAAATATTCCCCGCTTAATACTTGTTGAAAAATTCAACCGATATGATTATTCCAGACCGCACTTGTATTTAGTACAAAAGAAGATACCCCACTCAGCTGTGATATATTCGTTTCCTGAAGTAGAAATATGTAAATATTTTTCTTTTCTCTCTTTCTCTCTCTCTCTTTTTTCGGTAGAGGCATTTAAATTTTAAACTAGGCAGAAAAAAAAAAGATGTAAATAGTTTCCTGAAGATATTTGGATGACAGTTGCCTGCATTTTCCCTCTCTCAGTTAATACTGATAATGTTTGTAGGTAAACATCTGTAATGTTACGGAATATAAATTAAGTAAGATATATTCCTGGAAGCAACTCAATGAAATATTACGGTAATGATTTAAATTTTGTAAAATTTTTCAAATTATCGAGAGGAATATTTTTTTAAAAGAAAATCCCATTGCCAGTGTCATCTTTCTTTCTTTCTTTCTTTCTTTCCTTCTTTCTTTCTTTCTTTCTTTCTTTCTTCCCAGGTCCAACCTGACCCGGGTTTGTAGCACATGTTAGGCTCCCAGGAATGGGCAAATAGTTAACACCCAAACATGGGTGAAAATACTGTGAAAGTGTAAAAATAGGTTTAGTACCAGGAATACATTTTATAAAATATTACCAACAATTTTTTTTGAAGGAAAATTATTATCACTTATATATACTTATATATATATATATATATATATATATATATATATATATATATATATATATGCTCCTGAAAAATTTATTTCGGTTGAGCTCTCTGGGGAGAAAGTGTGGGTTTGTAAAAGTGACTATTATGGCTAATAATGCAAGACTCTTCGGTAAATCGAATCGAGTTCTCTCAGTTACTGTGTGTTTATCTAAAAAAATAAATATTCTTGAATTCACCTTCATCCCTGCCGTGCGCCAACGGCATAGTGGTAGAATTCCTGACTGACGCCAATTCAGTTGGGGTTCAATTCTAGCTAGAGGCTAACCGGACGTCTAGCCACATTGATGAGCTGTGATACAGCGAAACAGTCTGTCTGTGGATGACAATATATATATATACACACACACGCATATATTTAAATTTATATTTTTTTATTTAAATTATTTGCTTTGGATTTACATTGAGCTCTCTCGATTTTATCCTCCTTACGTTCACCCATACGGATTACCCAGTTTTTCATAAATGTTTGTGTTCCGAGAGAAATGTTTCGGAAGTCTGCTCTCATTCTCTCTCTCTCTCTCTCTCTCTCTCTCTCTCTCTATATATATATATATATATATATATATATATATATATATATATATATATATATATATCCAGCAATACAAACAGCTATACATTTTTTGATAAAAATATTACCGGCTATACATTTTTGAAATAATATTACCAGCTATACATATATGTGTGCGAATAGGAATGGGTGCCTGTACAACAATTGTCTATATCTTCCGTTGTGTATGACATTCCTTTCTTGGCTATTCTCTTTTTAATTGTCTAAATGTATTTACTTTACATCCCTATGTATATCTATATTCCTCTCTTCCAGGGAAATGTTTAGATACGTAAAATATATAAATAAAATATTTGTCAATGCAGAATATTTTTTTTACATTTTAAAATTCCATAAAATGTATTTGGAGGTACAACTGTATATTCGCTAGCGCCTGTCACGGCCCTAGAAACAAGTCTAGATGCATGTTAAGAATATGATTTATAAATGCAATCTATATTTAGTGGCAATGTATCTATGTTTTTTTTTTCTTTTTCAGATCATTATAATTTTCTTATTTAATCTGTTAATTGTTGTTCCCGGCCTGCTCCTGCCATTCTCTTTTGTTATGATGCATGTCAATTTCCCAACCTCCCCAGTTTGTTTTTGTTTTGTTTTTTTCCCACACCTTTTCATCTTGACTGTATCAGCCTTTGATAATACTCCACTTCGTATTTTATTTTCTGATCCTAACCCATAGCGAATAAGCTGATCGAGTCTCCTCTTAGCGACAAAATACAATGGGCTCCTTTATTGTTCTGTGGGGTACACGGGTCCTACTAACATATTTTCATTTTATTTTGTATGTTTTTTGCATTTTATTTAAAACTTCCCACAACAGCTGACTAGATTAGTGCAACGGGAACTAGTGGGTGGTTACTGTGAATAAGTGGTGGGAGCGGCTTAAGGATAGCATTAGGTCTTTCACAGACTGTATGAAATGAATAGCCTTAGATAAGGCTAAAATGATAGTCTGTTCCGGACGGAGACTGTGGGAATTCCATACAGATAGGTGTAGCTAGGCAGGCTCTAGAGTGTTCGGCTAGAGAGCGCTACCAGGGTTAGGGGGTTAGGCATAGGTTAAAACAAGATGTCTAACGAAACAGTGAATATGGTCGCAAAATTGCTCAAAGAAGAGATCTATCTAGGTTCCGCTCTAGACGTTCAGAAGTGCGATACCTCGGAAGAACGTACTGTGAGATCGACCAGCGTTTCGGTGGCCATTTCGAGATCCGGTTTTCGAAGGTACCTGATCTATGTGGCGAAGAGTTTCGCAGCTATTTGGTCGACGTTCCTCGGCTTTCGCCGACTGAAGCGGCTCGCTGCGAGTGTGAAATCTAAGAAGACGAAGTCTACTTGGTATTGAAGAGAATCGACAGTGGCAAGTCTCCGAGATTTTATGGTCAGCCCTACGAACTTTGTGCCCATTTTAACAGTCATGTTCAACAACTTGTGTCAGCAGGATTCTGTCCCCGACCGGATCTCCATTGGTGTGATCACGCTGTAGGTGGTGGACGGGATTTAGATCACTCTAGGTTCATAACTCTGCTAAACAGAGTTAAAGATTTTGGCCAAGATCCTGATGAATCGTTTACAGTCAGTTGCCGAGATTCTTTTGTGATCCGAGCACACTTGTGCTGTGAAGGTACAAACAGTTCAGCGCAACTTGCATCTGTTCCGCACGATCATAGGTGTAAAGAAGACGATGAAATCGTGCTGATCAATTTAGATCAGACCAAGGCTTTCGATAAGGTCGACCATCAGTACCTGGCTGCTGTCCTGCAGGCCGCCGGATTCGAACACGACTTCTACAAGTGAATCAGTATATGTATCGCTCCCTCATTACTGTGGTGTAGGTGAACAGGAAGCGGACGCGTGCTTTTGTGCGGTCACGGTTCATTCGTCAGCGTTGTCCACTGTTTTTAGCCTTACCACCACGCCTCCCTTTTCTAGGTCAGAGTGCTGTCGTAGGCCATGGAATCAGTCGAGTTTCCTCGGAGAGTGGCGAGCTGTCTTGCGAGCCATTCCCCGGTCCACTGATGTGTTATGGCCTAGGAGACTATTGTATCGGGAAGGGTTCGCGAAGGATCCTTTCTATGGGCGACTGTGTTGGACTCTTTTTGGTCTTGAGTGACCGTAGCGGATTATTTTACCAACCTTAAGTTTTCGGTTACCTGGCGATTGATTCAGAACGGGCTATATCTCATTGTCGTAGTCTTCAGAGTGGGGCTGGGCGGATTTGATGAAAGATGTTCTGACAAGCTGCATCCACTGGCTTCATAAATTTATAGCTTCACAGGGAGCATCAACCCTGCCACATACACTAGAAAAAATCATCTCTATTGTATTCCAACTCAGAAGGAAATTCCATTAGAACAGAACTGGTAATTTGTAGAAATGTCTCCCGAGACAATGTTTCCTCAATCACATCAATCTTCAGTTTTAGGTTTAAGAGTGATTTATCCCATATATTCTCGTAATACTGATTTTTTTTATCCCCGGCTTCTTAACTTCAAAGATAATATTATTTAGTTACACTCTACCTTGAGTGGCACTTGGGTCTGTATTGAATATACAATTAGTAAATAAAAATTATCTTTTGGAAAATTAAATAATCAAGTTTGTTAGGGTAATTCAATATCTAAAAAAATAATTGAGAATTTTATATCCCTGCTATGAATCTTACTTTCGATATTTCATGTTTATAGCTTTTTATGTAACATTTAGAAATTCTGTTTTTATTTTTAAATTGAGAACATTTAATGTTTTAAAGCATTTCACAACACCTATTTTGGTGATTATCTAATCGAGAGAAAAAATAGAAAAAAATAAAGTTTTCTTTTCACATTGGTTTGCTTTCCCCATCCAGCATCCACTAATATAAAGAATAATTCTGGGATTACTTATCATGTGTGTTAATGTTTCATTTACAGAGTTATTTTTCTTCACATTAGAAAAAATTAACAGGAAGTATCTTGTCACTAATTTTTTAATGCAATATGTTATAATGGAGTAATGGAAAGCAGATTGGATATTGAAATCGGAGAACTGAGTTCGAATTCGCGCTCGTGCACATACCCTTGCGAAAAAATATACATTTATCTCTTCTCCCCTAGATATGGTTAAATAAAAGGACAAATTGGGTTCTATAGAATCTAGAATAGTCTAGGAGAATGACAACTGCAATTTCAAAACCTGAGTGACCCGTGAGTAAGCCGGCTCACAGTTGAAGAGAGTAAGTGGAACTCCAGCAAACCATACGTGCTGAGTACAGCTACACACCTGAAGACATGGCAAATCGGATGAATGAGAGCAGACATCCAAATCATTTCTCCCGGAACAGAAACATTCTGATTTAAAACCTGCGATCACTTTAATATATATATATATATATATATATATATATATATATATATATATATATATATATATATATATATATATATATATATATATATATATATATATATATATAATAAATTCAGATGAATTCTGTGGACAAGACAGATTGGTATCAAATGACAATTGGAAAAAAATCATACATTTTGCCGACGCGTTTCGTATGATTTTTTCCAATTGTCATTTGATACGAATCTGTCTTGTCCACAGAATTCATCTGGGAATTTAACTATATTATCGACAAAAAAAAAAAAAATAATAATCCTTTTTTACTACAAAGGTAATTTACATTAACCAGAAAAAGGCTTAGACACAAGCGTCTATCTTTTTAATTTTGAATTTTAATGTAACTATAACAGCAAAAACATTTCGATTTCATTTTTGCCTTGAAAAAAGTCGGAAGACGAAAAGCGTCGCAAAATGTATGATTTTTTCCAATTGTCATTTGATACCATATATATATATATATATATATATATATAGTTTTCCATAATGATGTGACATATTTTAAATGCAAGTATCTTGGATTTAAAAAATAAGAAAACTGATATACAAGAGTTAAATATATTATCTAAAATTTCAATATTACATCCCTGAGATGGTCACTAACACATAGAGAATATGCATGAGCTCGTATTGTCATTTCAAACACAGTGCGGTTTAGGATATCAACGTAAATGGAGGCAATCGATTTACGGATACGTTGTTTCAGTTCCACCGCAGTGTGAGAATTCCGTACTGTGTTTGCAATGAAAAAATGAGTTTGTGCATATTCTCTTTTTAGTGGTAACCATCTCTAGGATGTAATATTCAAATCTTAGATATGATGTTGAAGGCTTGTATATCAGTTATGTAATAAATATATTTGGTTGTCTATGTGACTTTTACAATCCAAGATACTTACATGAAAAATGTGTCTCATAATTATAGAACAATCTGCATATATATATATATATATATATATATATATATATATATATATATATAAATATATATTAAATATATACCATCCATCCATTAAATAACATTTCCATTAAAATTTGAAGGATTAAAAATATTAATTAAGAAAATTTCTTTATATTATTTATATATATATATATATATATATATATATATATATATATATATATATATATATATATATATATATATGTCGATTATGGGTTTTTTCTAATAGATGAATATATAAATAAAGGCATAGTGTTTTTCCATTGTTCCGCAAATTTTAGAGTAGACCTGCCATGTGAATTACAAAATTCCATGTACTTGATCAAGATTATATAAAAAAAATTAATATGTGCAAACTAAAATGTTATGATGAATATATTAAAAATAAATTTCTGTTACAGAGAAAAATAATAAGTAATAAATATAACCAGGGCAGTCATATATCGAAAAATACATGATCGCCTTAGCGTGTATCAAACATTGCACATAACTGAGTTTGTGCAATATGTGCAATGCATGTGATCTGCAGTTAAACTTTAAGGATTGGCGCGCTTTTCACCGGACGACACAAACCTCTTTTTTGATTGATACTCTGATATTTTGAGATTTGCCACATCACGCTAAACCGGGCCCATTTTGATTTCTTTTCTTACAAACTGGGCAAAATATATCTGGACAAATTGAGTGTAGTCACTTGGAAGACTTAGTTAATCAATGTATAAATACACATATTCCTATATTGTCAATGTTTGTGTGGTCGTTTGATGTCTGCCTCTGTGTAAATGAAACGCGTAAAATTAAATTTCTTTGTTGCAATGCGAGACTCTCATGTATGTAAATGTTTCTGTGGATTTTCGGTATGCCTCTGTATTGTATATTCTTTTTGCAATATCTAGGGCAAAAAATTTGTTACTTATAGAGTAAATTTTAATATATTCGTTGGTAGCCTTTGTGTTGCGTCGTAAGATTCGAAATTAAATTTGAAAGAATGTTGGTATCAAGTGAAACTACGTAATATCAATAAAACGTCAAAGTGAAAAAATATTTAATATATGAATATTATGGATTTGACTGAGAACGAATACGTTAATAATGTAATCAATTTATGTGACATGAAACTGTACCTAGCACATCTTTCATTTTATATATGTATGAATAAATTAAAATAATTATATAAAAAGTATAGACTATATAAAGAAATTTAAGTTATCAAATACATCGAGAAACCTTACGAGCATGCAAATTATAAGTTTAAGCACGAAAATAATTTGTTGCAAATCGAGATTCGTATACATAGAAGATATATTCGAATTAATCATATTTTAATCTTAAGATGTGAATATTTTCAAGCAACACTTGGTCAGAAAAATATTACCATGTTTGGCATGATCTTCTAATTAGAAATATGTTTCTCCACTAAAAGAATTATATATAACGATTGTATAAAATAGTCGTTCCCAAACATTTTTGCGCCTAAACGTTATGTGATAAAAATGCATTTAAAAATTTAAAAAAATTAAATTTGAGGTTTAAAGGGAGATAACCGGGGTTTCTAAATGTTAACATTATTATTACAACTCTCTGCTCAAGTTGCTTGACCTTAGTTACCATATTCTTAATACTTGATATAATGCAAAAAATATCACAATGATAAAATCGATCAATATTTATACTAGGAATCAAGCATGCAATTACAAGTAATCCAGAATGATATTTTAAATTCTGAAATCATATTTAGTTTAGGCATATGAATTTTTAAAAACTGTTTCTAAATCTTTGATTGTCTTTCATTCATTTCACCACAACTGCTATCCTCTTCTGTCGGACCTATGAAGCAAGCCGTAAAACCGTTTGGAAACCATTGGTCTAAACTATTACACCTACCATGTATTTATTTTTGTGAACACAAAAATGGAACAAACGATGAAATCTCATTTTGAATATTATTTAATCATATGTAATTGGATTTTTTGAGTAATAGCTCTCATGGAAAGAGAAACACAAAAATATGACAAGCAAAATTGCAATGCCTGGGAGGATGAACAAATTGTGAAACTAGCAGCTGAAAATAAGTGTATGTTAAATTGCTTATAGTCTAGAAATGTAGCTTTAAAAATAGCTGACGTCATATTAATGATTCTGTTGATCTCAATGTATTGACATTAACCACAAAACTAGCGCTATTAATTTCAGTGATAAGCAAACTCTCTCAATGATCACTTGACTTATTATAATGATTACAATAATTATAACAACTGCGAAATTAAACATTAGATAACACAATCAAAATTAAATGGATGTCGATTGGTCATTTACCCGTGAATGATGAGTATTCAGCTGCCAATCATTAAGTGAAGATGAGATCCCGAAATGAATACCCGGAGTGTAATGAAATTTACATATTGAAACATTTTATTTGGATCTCAATTTCCATGTAATAAATTATATATAATGTATTAGTTTAAAGTTGTGTCTGATTAAGTGTAGATGAGGCATCAAATTTATTGAAAACTAAAAGAAAACAGATGAGAGAGAGAGTTGTAAACAACGAAGAAACAAAAAAAGGCAATATATTAAGAAGTGAAGAAAGTATTGCGTTTACTTAGAAGTTCGATCAGATAAAATAAGAATCCAGGATCCAGTCACCTCACAAATGTTACCAGTTCTGCAAATGTGGGTGCATGTTACATGAGAATCAGTTATACCATATTCCACCAAAAATGAAGGAGATCAGATTCTCATATATCGCAGACAAGAATGTGATAATCGCATTCGGATGGGTGCTTTGTGGGGGTGGCCAAAGAGGGCATCCAGTACTGACTTAGAATAATTATCGAAGTAATGTAGTCCAAATGAAATTTCATGTTAAATATAAAAGAATCAAGTCTCGAATTATCCATTAGTTTGTAATTATCCGCATTAGTCTTCACCATTATTTGGTGGACGGACAATCGCGTACTGGACGTTTTCTTCAAGGACAATTGTGTACCAGACAATTGGGTCCCTGGGCATTTACGTCCCTAGTCAAATGCGTCCATGAATACTTTTGTGCCTCTGATAATTTTTGAAGTTACCATTTTTTAAGTGTTGTTTAATATATAAACTTACACAATAGTACCTTTAATTAATCTAAAGCAGTAGAAAGATAGTTACCATAAATAAAAAAAAGAGAGAAAAATATCTAAAGCAAGGGAATATTAAGCTAGCTGTTTTAGTTCAGTCCAGCAGAGCGTATCACAAACATCTAATAGATTCTGGATTTCATAGATTATATTTTTATTTGGAACTCATGGTTAAAGTCCGAAAATAAACGGTGGTGAAAAAAAATATTTGTGGACGAGGAAAATTACAGCTACCGCTATCATAAGAAAAACGCTGAAGACACAAAAACTGGCGATGTGTAAAGCGATCTTGAAACACTGTTAATCAGTCATTACATTTTAAACAAAAATAAACTCTTTATTTGTTCATTTTATTTCTTTTTTAATCTATTATGTTTACTACGTACGTTTTTTGTCAAAATTTTTAGCAATTGCCTTTAAAAGCTTCAAAAAATTATGAGAGATACGCAGTTATCCAGAGAGGCATTTGCCTAGGGGCGCAAATGTCCACGGACGCAATTGTCTAGTATGTAATTATCTGGAGCACAATTGTCCACATTATTTACACGCGTTTTCTTATATAGTACGCATTTAGAATATTTTGGATACATTTCATTATCACATCTCTTCTGTTAGAAGATATTTACTGTAGCTTGCTTCCTCAAATATACACACCTAACATATATGTGAGAAAAATATATATATATATATATATATATATATATATATTAGGTGTGTATCTTTGAGGACAATGTTAGGAAAATTATTGACAAATTAGAAAACATTTGTGTGACGCGTTACTGCATTTATGACATCATCGAACTAAAGTTAAGTTTACGTTAGTGTAATGATACATCCGTACAAATGAGAGGGGACTGTTATGTTTTATACTTTTAAATTTGATTCTTTTTAATATATATTCATATTGTTATTACTTATGTTATGGTGTATCCCACATTGTGGCAATAAAATATCTACCAAGAAAGGTTAAATCTTGCAAAAGCCTGGAATCGAATATGCTGTGCATGATCTAACGATTAAATACACTTTCGTCTTAGTACTTTAGTTAAAATAGTTATGACGAAAGTGTACAGAAACTGTTTTAATTGTCTAGGCACATAGAGATTTTTCAAGCTTAGATTTAGCACAGGGGCCAAAGTAAGAGTGTGCAATGAGGATCGAACTCACTACACAGTCGTAGTGCTCCTAGCGAAAAGCTTGCTAACCATTACACCAACCCTGAAGCCCAATCTTCCAGCCACATATGTTCATTACCAATGACCACACGTGTTTTATACTGCTAATGTGCTGAACGGAAATTTGTTACAATTTCTGGAAGAGAGTGCATAATCTGACACTAGTAACAGTTTGAACAATTCTAGCACAATCATTGACCACCATTTCTATCTACCCAATATTACAAACAAGACTTAGGTCAGTTGTCAGTTCGGGGCAGGGTTTTAAGACACTTTCTAAAGATGCGACATTCTGAGATCGCCCCTTCAGGCAATTAGCATCAATGTTACCTTCCTGACAAAAATAGATCATGAGCGGAAAGTGAACATTTCTAACCCTAGGCCACGAGCACACACACACACGCACACACACAGACACACACACACATATATATATATATATATATATATATATATATATATATTCACGTTTCATTAAATAATATAGACAAGTGTTGTCTATTTATTTTATGTAAATTTTTTCGTAACATCTGATAAGTTTAATAACATTATCGTTGAACGAAGAAAGAAATTCAGAATATTGATCCATATTTTTTTAATACAATCTAAGCTTTCGGCTTACTTAAGCCATATATATATATATATATATATATATATATATATATATATATATATATATGTGTGTGTGTGTGTGTGTGTGTGTGTGTGTGTGTATGTATTTAATCATTTCACCCACACAAGGCAAAAATAACACAAACATGTAAAGTTACTTAGTGTGAAATAATATGAGCAAAATGATAACATTATTGAGAAGCAAGAACAATAAAAGAATAGAAATTAAAAATATAGAAGATAACGAATGACATTGCATTTAAATTTTTGAAGATCAAACTTGACTGGAAAGCAAAAAGCCTGAAGGAATTTACACAAGCGGGACGTGCGATAAAAGAAACCGTTAGCATAGAACTTAAGGTTAAATCGTCTAGCCCATTCAGCTGTAAAATGATGAGATTTTGCCGTCTATCTCGTTCTGCACTTAAATTCATAGTCTAGGTATCACAGAGGAAATTTTATCAGAATAATTTGCATGAAAGTATTTATATATGTTAGATATATCCATTTTCGCTATAGACGTCAGATATATTCATTGATTTTTGCATGAATGCTTTGAATCAAGAAAACGAAATTATGTACAGAAAAAAGTTTACCAAATATATTATCCATAAATAACACGATGCAATTAGTAATATGATGTGAATACAAAATGTTTGAGTTGCCTTCGATCGAAAAGTGTAAAAGCGTTCGGACAAAATATATATATATATATATATATATAAATATATATATATATATATATATATATATATATATATATATGTATGTATGTATTTAAAATTTCCTATCTTGTAAAAAGTTTCTAAAAGTTAACCTGAAAATTTGCCACCAAATGTATGCGAACTAAAAAGCGTTAATTCCTCTCCTCAAGTACGGACATATTTTTCCAATATATCCTATAAATATGTAACGGATTTTTCCTCCTATTTCTATTTTGGTTTCTTTTTCAGCGTTAACTGCCGACTAAATTAAGAATAGTTATCTCAGCTCAATTGCTATATAATGATTAGTTTGAGCTACGATTGGTAAAAACTTTGTAGAGTCTTCCGAATTATATTTTCTTTTCACTCCGAGTTTATAGTTTGGGATTTATGTATTTATTTCAAGCTTGTCCACATTTTAATTTTTCATATTTTTCAGCTAAAAACTGTTGAAATCTCGTTATATTTTGTTGTTTTCTCAAGATAAAATATCGAAAAAACAACAATTGCTATTACAATAAGACCAGAGCTTTGAATGCGATCAAACGTAAAAAGTTATTCGTATTTTAAACTGGTATTTCGAGAGAATGTTGCATTCTGAATGTTTTTGTCACACAAATCATGTTATACGTAGCTAACATTATTGATTCAATAGGTATATACATATTTAATACGCATAAAACTTTCTAGACATACAGATGACAGGTAAAATAGAAGTTGCATTTCCAATTTAAACAAACAGGTATCTGGGTAAGCGAAACTGAATTTCAACATTCATATTATCAACTTGAAAATGAAATGGATAAAACGAATAAAGTTATAATCGACTGACCACTACTATTTTAAGACCAATTTTTGACAGAGTGAAGTTTACTTACAAGTATGTAATAATAATAATAATAATAATAATAATAATAATAATAATAATAATAATAATAATAATAACAACACAGACAGAACACTCAAAGCTAATCGTCTAGATATCGTCACACAGACAGAACAATCAAAAGACGTCAAAGACAATAAAGGCATAATGTGCCTTCTTATTGTCATGGTAGTCTCTGCAGATTATAATGTGTTTGAAGATATTCAAATAAAAACTATCAAAATACATGTATCTTGAAGTAGAAATCTAAAAAATGTGGCACATGAGGAAAGCAATAATTCTTTTTGTAGTTCAAGCCCTCAGACTGATACGAATAGGTTCCAATGGACACATTTATGGGATTCCTAGTTTTCCTTACTTTAAAGACATTAAACAAATTGTACTCACATATTATGGAGAGCTTTATCTGTATAAAATGTGTGCGATCGTATTTTTTTTCTTAGAAAAACAAAACAAAATATTCAATGAAATATATCATGAAACCATATCTGAACTAAGGCCTCTCGTTGGGACACGGAAGGAAATGTGTATACAACAGAAACCCAAAGAAATAATAATTATAATAAGAAATGAAAAGAAATGCACGTTCCTTGAGGAAGTTTACCAAGACCAGACCAATAACGATAAGCTTTCAAATGTTGAATTAGAGAAAGTTCGAAAATATTCAAAACACTTACTGCATAAGGGAGGCAATTTGAAGAAATTTTTTGTCATATTAAAACAAATTTAATCAATGTTGTTCTCGCTATTGTTGTTAATTCACATGAATTTAATATACCAAACACCATCGTCACTTGCAAGACATGCATATTTTCTTATAACTGCATTTGTGCTAAACTTTATTTTCCTATTCGTAACTTAAACAAAGTAATTTCTAAGGTTTTAATGGATTATATGTTTAATTATATGAAAATTTGGGCGAGAAGTTACGCTTAAAATAATATCAAATTAAAAATAAAATCCATTAATTTATATATATATATATATATATATATATATATATATATAACATATGCTATATTTATAAGTTAAAGTGCGCAATATCATGTACAGAGCGTATGTGTGTGTGTGTGTGTGTGTAAATCATCGGAAATATTCCTAGTTAGTTTCTATAAAATTAGAAGTCCTACCAGGATTCATTATTGGTTGCCGCAATCTTAACAATATATGATATGTAGATGACACAGTGTTGATAGCAGGCAAGGAGACAGGGAATGGAAACAACAAAATTTCCTACAGAAGAGAGAGAAGGAAAGAGAGGATTAAGTATAAACTACAAGAGAACGGAATGCGAAAAGGATAAGTTCAAAATGAAAATCGGGGATACTCTAAATCAAACAAGGACAAAAAAATAAATATCTGGAATATGTTCTAACAGAGGATGGAAAGTGCGACACTGAGATCCGAAGGCATATTCCAAAAGCTAAGCAGAGTATTAAAAGACAGTTTAATTTTATAAGAAACAAAGGAAAGAGTATTGAACTATTACTGTCCACCTGTATGGCAGAGAATATTGGACAATCTCTTCATAAATGATGAAGAGACTTGAAGCAACAGAAATATGATTGTAGAGAAAGATGCTGAGGGTACCATGGCCCGAACATGTGAGTAACGATGAAGTTTTGGAGAAAATGGAAACAAAGAGGAAACTTATATTTAACATCAGGAAGAGTCAGTTGAAATTTCTGGGGCGTGTAATGAGGAAGGAGCGCTTAGGAATCTGATACCCACAGGACAGATTGAGCGAAACGGGAAAAAAGAAAAGCAGCATGTGATATACTTGATGAGTTTAGACAAATGGATGGTAGAACAGGATCTGGGAGAAATAGTAAAAAAGGAAAAACTTATTAAGAGCTACAAAGAGTAGAAAGATGTGCACCTGAAAGGACCATGGCGCATAAATGAAAAAAAGCGGTTCCAATCTTCAGTGGGTACATCATACTTCCGGTCTTATGCACATCTAAACAACGCTCATTAAATCACAGTATCAATTATTTTGTTAGAAATAATCTATATAAAATGAACAGTGCACAGGTATGCGTACATAGCAAGCGCTTTATTAGTAGTCATATATTTAACTCAAAATCCTCCCTATTCAAACGCATCTTTGCTTTTTCATGTTCTATTATATAATAAAAAAAAACTTCCATCATTCATTTCGTGAAAATTTGGATTTTCTTTTTCTTAGTCTTTATCGATGTCTTATGTCATTTCATTAAGACGACGATTCTGGCATTTGTTCAAATATTGTCGCTGATATAAATGAAAATTTCTAGCTATATTCGTTTTTCAGTTCTTTTTAAAAGCATCTTTTTAAAGTCTGAGTTTGCTAATGAACTACAGCCAGCAATTAGCTAAGTGTATGATATTTTCTTTCGTCTATTATATTTATTTAACTCATGACCAACTATAGCTTATTCTTTAAGGCACTAAAATGTTAGCATAATGTCTTTCATCAATACTCAATTGCAAATCTTCTGTATACCTCATTGTTTGGAGTCCAGTATATACATGTTCAGATTTAACTTGTAATCTTCTAAGGGTTTTAACTTAGAAACAAATTCCATTTGGGTCCCAAGCATACTTTCTGTTCAGGAATCGAGAATTGCACTTGTTAAAACAAATCGTTTTCCGATCATTAGTACTTCATCCGGCATGTCGGATGAATTCACTTTGATTTCAAATCCCTGATCGGCAACAGCCTCATAATAATAAACTGAGAAGCGAATGCATAATAGAAACTTCAAAGTTCGATAGGAGATTTAATGCGAGCTGAATGTCGATATGCATCACGCCTAAACTTTGATTCAAGTCCGACTGAGAACAATGAAGTGACAACGTCGCCTGCTCTAATCGCCTTAGCATTTATTCGACCCCATGGTTATGTCGCGATTTCTGTTTATTGTCTTCCGCATCACGTTTAGCTAATGGCTTATAAAGGGCATTCTATACTTTAGAGTTTAATTGTATTAAGTGTGGGAGGACGGAATTTCGCCTTTGTTAACGGTTCTGCGCCATGGTTGCTCGCCATTCACTACAGAATTTGAAATAATTTGCAAGTAATACAAACTTTTAAGTGCTTCAACCTATGTGCCTTTTCAAAGAGAGAGAGAGAGAGAGAGAGAGAGGAAAGAGAGTTCACTGCTTAGATATTAGTTTAAGGAAAGCAAATAATGTTAATTATACATTTCAAAATATATGGAATGCAAAGTATTCGTAGACTGGAATAATCTTTGAGAAGATCTGAATGTGATTATGAGGTTCTCAGATTCTTTTATCATAGAACAGTGATACAACGGCCCTTTATCTACGATTGCTTTCTTAATTAGTCATACATGAAAGCTTAAGAATTTATACGCTGTTTTCTAAGCGTAGCCTAGATGTGGTAGAAGGCCGAAAGTATGGGGTATATAGTGAGGATCGACCTCACTCTCAACTGTTCTAGCGATATAAGCTTGCTCACCATCCCACTACGTAGGGCTGCGATTTTATGTATATATACGTACTTTTAATACACATACGGAAAAGTGTATTTGCGCTAATTAATCTATCACTCACCTATGAATCATAGTCGTTACTTACTAAGTGTAGATTAGTTGGTACAAGGCTACAAGACTGGGCTACCAGGCGAAGATTGAACTCACTAATTATCAATAGTCATCGAGACCAGCTCACAAGTCCAATAGAAATTTTACCAGCATTATTTTTTTAAAGTTCATTACCGTTGATTATGAGACAACAAATATTCTTCACTGTCATATGAAATTGTCACTTTTTACGTTTAGCTTAGTTTAGCTAAGTTTACCACAGGAATAAAAATCATGTATGTCGTACACAATGATTATAAGACTCACTACTTATTACTAATTGTCAAATATACCTCAATAACTAGCGTATTTCAGTCCAGTGGAATTGATACCAGACTGATATTTTTGCAATAAAGCAAAACTTATTTTATTGCTGATTATGAGGCAACGAATAAGTATCGATCAATAATATTGAATAAAGTAATAAAGGAAAACGAAAAGAAAAGATTAACTGCAAGAAGAAAGAATGAGTGGTTGTTAGCAAAAGTTTGAATTTCGAATCGGTAATACCAAAATCAAACAAGTGCGGAAATTTAAATATCTGGGAAATGTTTTAACAGAGATCGGAAAGTGTATCATCAAAATCCGAAATCCTATTTGGAAAGCCAAATATACAATTCCAAAAACTAATCAGAGTAATAAGAAATAGAAAAATAGAAGTATTAAAAGTTAAAATTCCCGACATAGAAATATAGTGAAAAGACCAGCAACGTTGATTTCTGTGACTTCTGGCTGAAGTGGATTTTTATCCCTTATTTAATGATCGTTTTCATCGATAAATACCATTATTGCCAGTACCTTTCACAATTTCTTCTTTATGGTTCGTGAATAACACTTTTTCCGATGGTTCAATTAATTTCGACATAATACTTTTCATATGCATATCTTATAGAATTCTCCGGCAATATTTCATTAATTTTTTTCATTCTTATGTTCAGCTGTTAAGGTCTCTTTAAATTGTTATTATATCTTTTATAATAAGTTTTTGTATATTCAAATCAAAATTTTGTACAAACATTTCAAAGTTCACGTGTTCTGTTTTTTCTTTGGGGGGGGGGTCATATGAACTTTCAACCATTTCTAATTCATAGTGACATCATCCAGTTCTTGCTAATAACCGACGGTCGAATGAACTTGAACAAAACACAACAAAACATTAATATTGGACAAAATAGAAAATATTGATCTGAGTGGACATCTTATTCGGAAACTGGAAAAATGCAATATAAATTAAACAGAAAAACATTTCGCTTAGATTTAATAAAAATAATTTACATGTCTATACTTCTGAGATGTGGCATTCTAAATATTTACACTACTTACACCGTTCAGATCTTTGGCCTCATTTTAATTTTCATGCTCACGATGTTTCGGCCGATGTAGGCAACGGCCTTCCTCATGTGACATTTGTTGAAATTTTGAACCGAAATATTTATTTAGCACACGAGGGTGAATTGTTCTAATTCCACGTGTCATGCCTAATTTCTAATAAAAATTAAATACCTAGTATTAATTACAGGTTTATAAAAAATTATCAAATACGTGTTTCTCCCAATCATCCATTAATATTCTTGTAAGCAAACGTTTATCTCGCCAGATAAAGATAGTGCCCTGTTTAGCCAAAATTCAATCCTTTTGTGATGTAACTGGTGTAACCTCTCCAGCTCGCAGGCCTGGGTGGTGATATAATAAGGCCTTGCCTTACAAGGAATACAGGTCATTACATTTGGGGACGGCTTGGCTGCAGGAATTTCCGGAATGTTGTCAGTGTTGACAGATAACCGTCTTCGGGTCTCCACTTCGGGTTTTCTGTCTGGAATTACCCCATAGTCTTTTCCGTGTTGGAATATCCTCGAAATTTAACGGAGGTTTAAAATCAGGTTTTTCTTCCTCCCGAGGAACTATCTTCCTGGGCTGTCGAACTCTATCTACCCGAATTAGCTGGTTATGAGGCGCCTGTTTTCTGTTTTCGCATATTCCCCCGCTTGGAGTTGGACTTAGTTGTCAGTGGCTATTTGAGACGCATCCCACGGAAGCATTTTATAGACAGTGGGAGATGTCTCCACTCTCACCCCACGGCTATGATAAACATTATAACATATATAATACAAATAATATATATATATATATATATATATATATATATATATATGTTGCATGTGATTTGGTAGATGCAAGCATCGGATGTAATGTCGATATGCATCACGCCTAAACTTTGATTCAAGTCCGACTGAGAACAATGAAGTGACAACGTCGCCTGCTCTAATCGCCTTAGCATTTATTCGACCCCATGGTTATGTCGCGATTTCTGTTTATTGTCTTCCGCATCACGTTTAGCTAATGGCTTATAAAGGGCATTCTATACTTTAGAGTTTAATTGTATTAAGTGTGGGAGGACGGAATTTCGTCTTTGTTAACGATTCTGCGCCATGGTTGCTCGCCATTCACTACAGAATTTGAAATAATTTGCAAAGTAATACAAACTTTTAAGTGCTTCAACCTATGTGCCTTTTCAAAGAGAGAGAGAGAGAGAGAAAGAGAGTTCACTGCTTAGATATTAGTTTAAGGAAAGCAAATAATGTTAATTATACATTTCAAAAATATATGGAATGCAAAGTATTCGTAGACTGGAATAATCTTTGAGAAGATCTGAATGTGATTATGAGGTTCTCAGATTCTTTTATCATAGAACAGTGATACAACGGTCCTTTATCTACGATTGCTTTCTTAATTAGTCATACATGAAAGCTTAAGAATTTATACGGTGTTTTTCTAAGTGTAGCCTAGATGGGGTACAAGACCGAAAGTATGGGGTATATAGTGAGGATCGACCTCACTCTCAACTGTTCTAGCGATGTAAGCTTGCTCACCATCCCACCACGTAAGGCTGCGATTTTATGTATTTATACGTACTTTTAATACACATACGGAAAAGTGTATTTGCGCTAATTAACCGATCACTCACCTATGAATCATAGTCGTTACTTAATAAGTGTAGATTAGTTGGTACAAGGCTACAAGACTGGGCTACCAGGCGAAGATTGAACTCACTAATTATCAATAGTCATCCAGACCTGCACACAAGTCCAATAGAAATTTTACCAGCATTATTTTTTTTTAAAGTTCATTACCGTTGATTATGAGACAACAAATATTCTTCACTGTCATATGAAATTGTCACTTTTTACGTTTAGCTTAGTTTACCACAGGAATAAAAATCATGTGTTTCGTACACAATGATTATAAGACTCACTACTTATTACTAACTGTCAACTATACCTCAATAACTAGCGTATTTCAGTCCAGTGGAATTGATACCAGACTGATATTTTTGCAATAAAGCAAAACTTATTTTATTGCTGATTATGAGGCAACGAATAAGTATCGATCAATAATATTGAATAAAGTAATAAAGGAAAGCGAAAAGAAAAGATTAACTGCAAGAAGAAAGAATTAATGGTTGTTAGCAAAAGTTTGAATTTCGAATCGGTGATACCAAAATCAAACAAGTGCGGAAATTTAAATATCTGGGAAATGTTTTAACAGAGATCGGAAAGTGTATCATCAAAATCCGAAATCCTTATCAATTAGTTAAGGGCTCTTCGTATCTGTTCAGCAAAATACTTAAATGATGAATTCAGGTATATTGAGGATAACTTTTCAAATCTTGTATCCGAGACAATTATTACTGAGTGCTAAAAATAAAGCGTTGAAAATTCATTCATCAGCACAAAATGACACCTCGAAGGCCACTACTACAATTACATCAGTGAAAGGCACACATTCAGCTGCCCCTGATAATTCTTTTGGTCGCATATTTCTACCAAATAACCATTTGACCGAACGTATCTCCAATAATTTAAATGCGTTAAAAATCAAAACTACAATATTACCTACTAGAACTATCCGTAGTTTATTAAATAACACCAGCAAACAACATATTACATCCGCTGCTTGCATATATATATATATATATATATATATATATATATATATATATATATATATATATATATATATGTGTGTGTGTGTGTATATATATATATATATATATATATATATATATTTATATATAACGTTTTTTAGAAACTTCAAAAAATTAACAGTTAATAGATGAATATATATGTGTTTAATAGGTTTTAACAGACGGTTGGTATCTTTTTATAAAATAATTCAGCGAATACAGAATTTGAAAGTCAATCAAGATTGAATGATACTGACTTAGGTGTGGGAAGAGAAGGCTGGAAGGAGTGAATATGACGAGGATAAGCAGAAAGAAATTCTTCTCATCTTTGGATTTCAGATAAAAATGAAGGAGATTAAATCTCATCCAAGTAACAGGATGTATTCTAGCCGTAAGGATCCGAAGAATGAACCTATTCTGATTATTTACTCAGGGAATAACGAAAGAAAAGTCACAAAATTCCAGATGAAAATACTTTAAGTAATTATCAAGTGTACCCTTGTTAATCCCCAGCTTTGATAAAATACATTTGAACTGCGTGAAATGTGCGACACTTTCAGCATTGTTGGTTACTATATGTTGAACGATACTTTATCTGAAAGGCTTCTTCCTTACATCACGTAGTTTTATTAAACAATGTAAGTGTAACAGTAACTTTTGCTTATAAACAACCCAAACGTTATCGACTATTTGATTAATGCAATATTCTATTCCCTTGAAAAGACTTCCTCATTATTTCACATATTAAGACGTTTTCCTTTATCTTCTATAATCCTAATTAGTCTTAAATCCATTTACGTTTCGAATTTATCATTATATTTATTCTATTAATTTGGATTACATTTACTATTAGAACATTATATGTGCGTCTGGAAGGCATTTCCTTAATTTGGTGTCTTCGAATCTCTTTTGTAAAGTAAGCAACTACGCTTTACAGAAAGAATCATATCTTGCATTAATACGCTCAAGCTTAAATCTTCTAAAACAACTATACGAAGAATTTCAAATAATTATCTGTTATATTGATATTATTATCAGCTTTGAAATATGATGTTGGTTTACAAGTTTTATGAAGGGCGGAACACTAATCTAGTCATCAAAGACATTCAGTGTAATTCTACATTCATTAAAAAATTCTCTTGTTAACAATTCTGTCATGATGTATTTCTCTGTTCAACTTACGCATTTCTTTTTGTAATGCTTATTTAAACGCTAGTTTCGTTGATTTCATATATTTTGCTAATTTTCATCAAAGTTCGTATCTTTTCTCTTTTATGGATGAAATATCAACTCCTCTAATTCTTTTCTTACTGATCAATCTATTTCTCTTACTCAATACACTTTTAATTATTAAGATTTCTTTTGTGACATTCTGAAATCGATATTTCCCGTTCTTTCCAAATGTTTTCAATTGTTTTGAATATTTCGGCCTTTCTTTTCAACTTTGTTACAATGTCTAATGATTTGTTTCATTTTCTTTGATTTTTATATCTTTTTGAATATTTTAGGCTATATATTTCTTAAAATCCATACTGACCTAGACCTAACTGAAATAAAAAAAGCATACCATCAACCACTCTGGCTTACGACCATATCACGTTGAAACACCACTTCCTGCACGATTCCCGAAGTTAAGAAACGTCGAACCTAGTCAGTACCTAGATTTGTGAATACCAGGTGCTGTAAGCTTGGATATGCACGTAGTGTAATGGATAATAACTAGAAATTGTTAGTTAGAGAGCCAAATTTCAATTTCCATTGGGCTCGTTATATTCACATGCAAATATCCTTAGGAACAGGATGAATCCACATCTTCTTTCATAAGATTTGTATCTAAAAAAAAATTACCTAAAAAATTTGACAGTATAAAAATAGGTCCTGGCTTTAAATAACCATCAAATTGTCGATAACCTTAGAAAAGAATCAATAAAAAAAAAACTGCTTGGACCATGCACTTAAATAGCCTTGTCAGATATAAAATATCACGTGGATGTCATGAATGACGTTCTGGTTCTTCAGAAACGTCTAAAATATAATCTATATACAACCATTTCTTCGGATCAATGAATCCTTTAGATCTTAAATAAAATTTTATAGATTGGTGTTACAGACTCACAAACAACAAACTTTTCTAAATAACAAAAATAATTTCCAGCAGCAGCAACCTCTAAAATGGATAACATATGTAACTAAAACAGAAAATGTCATAATGTTGTTCTATGTTAAATAAAAGGTTAGGAAGGAAACTCCTTTCAGTGTTAGAAAATGCAATAACAGATAGTGGAGTCAAGCAGCCTATTTTCCTGAAATAAATCTCTTTTAAAAAAACAAAAAATCGGACGAAAAAAATAGCTATAACTGTTATATAACGATAAAAAAGAAATAAATAAATACTACGTTACTTAAAAATCGAAAACCGAAACGAGAAAATAAAGGAAGTAAAATAAATTGACCTAAATTCATCCAAGTAAATAAATAAACTAACCAATCCCGATAAAGTTACCGTTAGAAAAAACAAATAAAGATAATCAACCCAAATAAACACAAATTAAAAACTGTTTCTGCCAAAATAATAGTTAGAATAAACAACAACAACCAACCCCAAAACGGAACAAATAGCTTTAATTAAATTCCCAAACCAAAACAAAACTACAATTTTTTACTACGTTAATAAAAAACACCGATTAAAAAAAATAAGTAAATAAATAAATAAATAAAATAAGAAACAAAAAATAAAATTAAATAAAAACAAGCAAAATAATTTAACCCAAATAAATAAATAAACGACTTCCGGTAAAATAACCGCCATAATAGACTACCCACAATGCACCACTGACCCGTATATGTATAAATAGCCGAGAAAAATAACAGAACACGTGGCCTGACGATTGCATATAGCATGAAACAGACTGTCGCCTCTAAGTGTTGACTTCTATGTTCACTTTTATATTTATATGTATATATATGTATAAATCACATATATCACTAAATGAAGTATGTTTGCCCAGTTTCTTATGTAAATTACTTTGAAAGCATTACAAGAAATCAAAGCGAAGTAATGGACAAAGCTGAGGCAACAGAACATCTGATTCAATTTATTCTTTGTCTGTCTTCTAAAATTGACAAACCTTCCAAGTGAAGTATGGTTTCACTAAAATGTAAAAGACATTCTGTGTCAACTTTAATGCTAACTAAAAGAAAATATAGACTCTTCAATAAGCTTTGACGACTTAAGTACCACTTCAAATATTTACCTTAGCAGTAAGAGATAGGCAACCATAGTGGCTGACAACCAGGTTCTAGGCACCAGTTTACTTCCATAGTTATCCAAAAGTTTCTTCACTGTTTACAAGGAGAACGCTAATGCATACTCTCCATTATATTAACCATTGGCTATCGTCCTGACGACATATGAGTGCAGTATAATACTTATTATTAAAAATACATTGCTCGAATCACTTTGTTTGACTATGTCTTTCTCTTCTAATGGTCAAGAGAAAAAAAAGTATGGCATCTCTCCGTCTCTTAGTGACACAAGAAATCACATCAAAATGTATATATGCACCGACCTGTTTCAAGTACATTATTTGTTTTCTTTTTCTTTTTTTTATTCGTTAACGTTTTATTGATATATTGTGTCATGCGTATTCATACACACATATCCATGTATGATAGGGAGCTGAAAGGTTTTCTGCCTAAACCAGAAGTTCTAAGAGACAGTGATATTTCGTCACATTTGGACAGAAATTTGGGAACTGTGTCAGGCTAATAACTTTTCTTCGACTTCTTTCATAGCACTCAGCATTATTAACTATGATTATCATCAACTTTTTCTCTTAATACGAATTTTATATAATGGTTTCAGTCTATAAACTATTCAGAGTAGCTGAAATATTCAATATTAATTTGATTGATCGATTTATTTTCTACGGATTATCAACCCTTTGCAGGTTATTATAAGGCAAAATATATTTTAAATTATAAGAATTGTTTTAGATAATAAAGACTTAGTCATTCAAGACATATTAATTAACCCATAAAGAAGGGGAAAAGAGAAAGATTCGTTCATTTTCGAAGGATATTTGCACGTAAATGAATATACAGAGCCCAATTGGAATTGGCAACCCGAGTCTCTGATTAACAATTCTGAGCCATTATACATCCAATTTGGTATTTCCAAGCGGTTAATCATTTAGGTACTGACCAGGCTCTGTTATCTTACAGGGACCGGTGATATGGCACATTCAGCATTAATCAAATATCCATTTCTGTAGAAAGGTAAATTAATAGAATAGTTTTGGAAAAAAGTAAACAAGGTCCCCTATAGTAGACTAACTAATTCATAATATAATAATACATATCTTGATCTTTGAATTGCTAGAATTTCATATTCTTCTCAGGAACCGCGTCATAGATTAAAATGGTTGGGATGTCTGATTCTAATATAAAGATATATATTAATACTTTCAGCCTAAGCAAGGCGATACTACCACTAAGACGCAAGGGGTTATTTGCGGTGGAAGACAATGAGAAGATTTAATGATGAGAAAGGACAATAAACACGGTTTAGGAATATAAGAGAATGCCATTGATGTTTCATTTAATCAGAGAAAATGGTAGGTGGCAGGAAATCAAGACATCGAAAGCGATTCCAGTGTAGTGAATGGTGATTAGAATGAAATTTACAATTGCATCTATTTCAATAGTAAAGCAATGAGACCTAGCTACCAATCTAACTCTTAAATTCATGCGATTGATGTAGCAAGAACGGGAGCTCATTAGAACAACTACCGTGGAAATATTTATAGGAAAGACAGAGGGAAGCCACGTTATGTTGGTGGGATAGGACTGAAGTCGAGACTACGGTTAACGTTACAGACCCTGTTTTGGAATTTTCTCGTGAATATCGAGATACAACATAAATGCCCACGTGTGATACAGCATTATCCATATTATGCCCGGTTATCATCTGAGTATAGAATAATATATATGTGGAAACCGGTTAAAAATTGTATAAGATTTCAACAGATTTAAGTAACATCATTAAAAAATATCAGTTTTGCGCAAAATGCAGGCTCCAATTTGAATTTCCACGTTCGCAATTATTAACGAATCAGCGTCGTTTGAAAAATCAAACAACCGTGTTTGTTTTCTTCTACGAAATTTGAAGGATCACTCCAGAAAATGATCAACAATATCCCACCCCGAAAAATAATATTTAAAAATTGAGAAAAATATTTATTAACCAATAAACTTCTGAGTTTAGTAAGCTGTTTATTAGTTTCTTCGAGCTTATCAATTTTTAAAAAATTTTCTTGGCGTTAAGTTAGGATTCATTTTTCAGTTTTTCTGTAAACTTTTGACCAGGATCGGTTGTTCGTTATTGTGGACAAGCTGAATACTCAAACCTTTCTTATAATTAATTACTCAAACTTTCAACGTAAATGTGAGTAACTTCTTAAAAAGCCGAGAAATTTTAAAATAAATTGAGAACGCTTGAAACATACAAAAGGGAGTTTTGTAAGCAAAACGTTAGTAGTAGTTATAATAAAGCTTTCCCGTATGCTGGCTGTTAGTGCTAGAAAATTACGCGCATTCATAAATAACGTAAATACGTAACACTGTTTTCACTATTCTACTAACGCAATTTATTCTGTGTGTTCCAAAAACAAAATATTTTGTGAGGAAACTATTTTGCGAGCATCTTTTGAAATCGTTTCTTTCAACTTAAAAGAAAAAAAATACTCAATAATAAAATTTATTTAAATTTGTAGAGCCATGTTTGAAGATTTTTTTTATTTCTTGAGTTTTCGCACTCTAATTTAATTATACGAGCACACTCTAATTTAATTATACGAGCACACTCTTCTTTAAGGTCAAAACATTGTCAAATAAATATAGAAGGTCACTCTAAATGAAAACCTTATACATATACATGATAATAAGTGGTGTGATAGATCATTTCAATATCAGACTCATTCAATAATTTTTACAGTCGAAATTGCGATAAATCTCAAGCGTTTCCAATAAAAGAGATTCTACGAGCACGTAACTAACATCACTGTAGTAAGAATAGAGGCAGCTGTCGAACAGTAGACATTCAAAGTTAATTTGTTCATCCTTGATAAATATGATTGTAAATAATTTTAAGCTATTAAGGAATGTGATAAGAGATATTCATTCCCCTCTCTCTCTTTTCTCTCTCTAACACAAGCATACACATACACTCATATATATATATATATATATATATATATATATATATATATATATATATATATATATATGAGGCAACCGTTGGAGTAATGGATAGCGGTTGGGACTGAGAAATACATTACTTGCTAAGACCCTTGGGAAAGGTATGAATCCTCTTCTCCTTCCAGCTGTAGGTAAACAGCAGGACGGAATGGTTTCTATAGCATAGGATGGCAACTTGTCAAGAAGAAGGACAACTCTGAATTCAAAACCTGTGGTGGGTCGTTTGGGGACTTTGTGGCACGTAGTGCACCAGGTCTCTGTATTCGGCCCTTCAAAAAGTGTGGATGGCTCTGCACAAAATCTTCACCACTATAATCAAATCTCATGTGCTGGTGTTGATTTGTCATAGGATTAGATTGGTTCGCCTGCCGTCCGGTTCAGAACCCTCCTCGTTCTTTTGAGCAGGAGTAGATGGTTATCCCTTGTTTCATTTGTAGGAACGAGTTTCCGGTTCCTTATAAAGACTACTTTAACTCCATACTTCTGTCTCCACCAGAACTTTGAAGGGTTATTTACCAGTTACATTTTGATATCTTCAAACCTAGTCATTTTTCCTGTATAACCCCAAGAACTTCATTTCTTGCCGTTTCTTAAACTAATACGAATTCACACAGCAACCATTTACCTTGATGGCACTCGGGCACTGTATTAGGTGAACATATGTTAACAAACAATTATTATTACTAAATGTTATTTTTAGTGAATAGACATATTTGACTAGACGCTCCGTTTATTTATTAAACATTCAATTTATTTTCGTCAACTGCTGTAAATATACGAGAAATCTTATTGAAAAATACATACGCTCGAACGGTAGGATTCGAACCTACGTACCACTGGGCAGTGGAAAGCACCGTTAGATCCAACGTGCTCTAAATCTGTTGGCCATGTTGAATAGTGCCTTATAAATGCAAATCTTTTCCAGACTCTCGAAGTATGCATATCTACACAGTTTCATAACGTAAACAAAGCAATTTCTAAAGAAGTGATGGATCTTTATTTATTAATCCGGCATATTTTATTACTTAAATGTTATTTTAGTGGATAGGCATAATGGAGCACAGTCTATTTATTACACAGTATATTTTTGTCTACCGGCCTGAATACGCGATAAATTCTATTAGAGAAAAAAATATCTTCGGCAGGATTCGAACCGATTAGTTTTATGTTTGGATAGGAAACTGGAATTGCCAGAGCGTCTATTCAAATATGGGTGTCCACTGAAAATATATTTTAAGTAATAAAATTTGTGGGCTTAATGAATAAAAATCCATCTTCTCTCCATTTGCCATCTGAGAGAGCGTTTGCTTCCTTCCATCAACATGGCTGATGCTATCTGCCATGAAAATGACTCCTTGCGGCTTCTCGGGCTAATGTTTTCAGTTGACATGAAATGGAGAGACTATATTGAATCCATTGCTAGGTCAGCTGCTAAGAAAGTCGGTTCACTATATCAAGCTAGAAAATTTTGTCTCCAAAATCTATCTTACATATCTATAATTCTACCATTCATCCTTGCTTAGAATAGTGCTGCTATATATGGTTCCGGTGCCTCTGCTATCTAGCTTGAGGTCCTTGATGAGAACAAAAGAAGAATCTACATTATTATTAGTCCTGATCTGACTGCTCAGTTCCATTAACTTTTACACCGACGTAAGCTTGCTTCTCTATGTCATTTCTTGTAAATACTTTCATGGTAATTGTTCGAATGATCTCTTCGCTATGGTCCGTATAGTTTTTTTATTTTATTTTATTTAAGCGCAGCCCTAGGCTGGCACCGAGATCTTATTAACTTAGAGTTGAGCTGACTAGATGTAGCCGTAAGTTCTATACTAACAGTTTCTTCTCTCGCATTTCTCGCCTGTGGAACTCTCTCCCAGTTCTATGCTTATCGGCCAACTTTTTAAAATTTAAATTCGATGTCAATCGCTATCTACTGTCCATGTGATTACTCTTTTCTTTTTCTGTTCATCATTAATGTTTCTGTTCCTAATTCTTCCACACCCTGTAAGCCCTTGCGTTTTAGTTGAAAAACTTTCAGCGTGCATTTGTATGCTTCTGCTATATAAAATTGGTGATGGGGAGTGTTTTCAGCCATTCCAAATTTGAATCAACATCTTCTATTTTTGTGTTTCTATTTCGAACTTAAACCAAACAGTGCCTTTCATATGCCTTTTCTGGCTTACTTCACGACCAAAACGTAACAGTCCATCATTTACGTAACGCTCTAGGGAATAAACAGAATAATGTTATGATATTCTTTGTTCGTACTCATATTTTTCCGAATGTGATTTTCATTTTCGGTAAATGATGATGCCTGAGATTTTCTGACATCTTCTAGCGGATAAATTATAACTTTTGCTCTGTTTTTCTTCGACGCTGATCAATTTAACAAGTATTATGTTTTCGGGAGCGCTCATATTACGTTTTAAACTTGAATCGTGCTTCCTTTTTGCCTCACCTTCGTGTATTTTCTAATCAATCACTAATCAATATACCTTTTTTTAGGTCTCCGTATATTACAATCCCCCGGATTCGTTTCATCACTCCGTTCACTTCTTATCTTAAATCCATTTTCGTAATAAAATTTCTCTTTTTACTTAGCCAAAGACATTGTTTTGTAATTTATTTCTCTTGATATTGAATTCAAATTTTGTCATGTGATACTCACATTTTTTTAAATTTTTTACGTCCCTTTTCTTTTCACTGTTGTTTTCACTTCCCTTTTAATTAATTTTAGCTTTCCTCATAATTCTTCGATCCAAATACATTATCGTCGTTACATTAAATTCCCGCCTTTATTTTTATTATTCTTATTACCTAAATTTCCTTTCCACTTGTGATTATTATATTCTTGTTTTGCACCTGTTTACTTTATTCTTCTCTACTCCCTTTCTGTTGATTTGGCTTTTCACAATCTATACAAATAATTTCCCTGGGAAATTATTGTTTTGGCTATTTATTTATTTTTATTTTTATTTTTTTTTTTTGTTAATTTCAGATAAATTTCTAATGTTTGACAAAATTTTGAATTGTATTCTAATAAAGAAATACGCTTTTGAATTGGATATTTGATTGGTTTTACGACTTATCAATCTTTTGCACGTTATTTAAAGCCAAGAATTATTTTTAGATTGTTATAATTTTCGGGGAGTTAATAATGTTTTACTGGTATAATTCTTACTACTTAAACCATAGCAGGTGAAGAGGAGGTGAATTTATGGGGGATTTTAACGTAAATGAATATAATAACCCGACTGAAATTGGAACTCGGCTCTCCGATTTCCAATTGTGACCTGTTATCGATTACATCATCAGCACATCAATGCTTACGCCTATTATTTTCAAGCGGTCACTCATCTAGGTACTCACCAGATTAGTCGTTGCTTAACTTCGGTCGTCGTACGAGAACGGGTGTTTCATGGCAAGCCAATAAGAAAGTTGAAGCTGGTATATATCACGTGTTCATTTTCGGACTAATTTGCTGTTGTGGAGTATTTTCACAGTGGAGGCTTGTATTTCTAATAAGTCGTCCTAAATTAGGTCCGACGTACAAAACGTTAGGAACTTGGAAAATAAGAGTCAATGGCGCAGCAATGTAGTTGTGATATTTGATACTTTAAATGTCCGAATCTCGACTGACGCGCTCAGCACCATTCTGCCAGACTTGCCACTGCTACTCCTACTTATTATCTATGGGAGAGTCCATTACAATAGAATAGGTTCCTAACATTTGCACATTTCGCTAATGGCGTTTTTCTTAAGGTGTATTTGTTGAGAAGCAATCATAACAGTGAATTACATATATGCGAAAACGTTACCGTCGAATGTTTCCTTTCAATGAAATGTCAAAAGTTAAAAATTTAGTAGAGATCTGAAATTTAAATTTGTTCTTGTCTACTTATAAGGAATGCCGTTTTCTTCCTTAATTCCTCTATCAAGTCCTTATACACGTAATTATTTTACTTAAGGCGTTCGATAAAGTACGTCACAAATATCTTTTAGAGCGGTTCTGCAATCTTGACATATTCAGGAAAGACATTAGAATAATCAAAAATCTCTACTGATTGCAAACCGCCTGCAAACAGATAAAAAATTAGTTCAGAAGATATACAAAAATAGAAAGAAGTGTCTTCTCACCGGGGTTATTCCACCTACACAGCAAGGCAATTCTGAGAGAACTGGAAATCCTATCAGAATTCTTCATTGATGGCGACAATCTTAACAACATAAGATATGCAAATGACAGTTTGATAGTGTTATACTGGAACACACCTATTCTATTGTTAATAGACTCTCCCACCTATAATAAGTAGGTTTAGTAGCAGTCACCAGGGAGCTGGGTGAGTTGGTCAGTCTGTCGATGTCGGACATTAAAGTATCAGCCACCACAACTAGATTGCTGCGTCATTAACTATTATATCAAGTTCCTAACGTTTTGTACGTCGAACCTCTTTAGGACCGTGAAATACAAGCCTCCACTGTGAAACTACTCTATAACAGATAGCAGACACAGAAATGAAACTACAAGCCCTTCTACGGAAGGTAGAGAAGGAGAGCTAGAAGAAAGGACTAAGCATAAACTACACGAAGATAGAATACATAATCATCAGCAAAAAGATGAGCCCAAAATGCAATTTACAGGTCTGGAACACTAAAATCAATCAGGTACAGTAATTTCAATATCTGGAAATGTTCTAACGGGAAGTGCAACACTGAGATCGAAGACGTATTGGGATTGCCTCAGACGCATTCCAAAAGATAAAAAGTACGAGACAGGAAGATTTCGTTGAAAACAAAGAGTACTGAACTGTTATGTGATATCTGTCATCTTGTAAGACAGCGAATTTTGGACAATCTCCTCAAAGATGAAGAAGAGACACGCAACAGCAGTAATGTGGTTCTACAGAAGGATGATAAGGATAGCATGGGCCGAACATGTGAACAACGACGAGGTTTTGAAGACAATGAAAACAAAGAAGAAACTTATATTTAACATCAGGAAGAGACGGGTGAAATTTCTGGGACACATGATGAGGAAGGTGGACTTGGAAAATCTGATACTCACAGGACGGATAGAAGGAAAGAGATACAGGAAAAAGCAACGCGTGACTTACTTAACGGGCTTGACTCAGTGGATAGCAGAACAGATTCTTGGAGAAATAACAAAAAGACAAAACTTATTAGGAGTTACAACCACAGGAGCGGGTGGTACATGAAAGAAATAAGAAGGTCATTTTATTCTAGGAATATTTGAAAACGATTAAAGAGGGACGGAATATAAAACTATTGTGGGTAACTAACCTACCTACAAATGGACTATTCCACACTTGTATAATGTGGCTACCAACTATGAGTTGGGAAGTCACCAGTGGGAAGAAAGAGCAGCAGTGAGAGAAAGTACTCTCCTGTCCATGTTTACTGTGGTACTTCTTTTACCCAGAATATATTATTAAACCTTATATCCGAGTCCGAGTTATCTTTTATGGTCCACCCATAACAAAAACCCATTTAAATATTTGTCATATCCAAAATATGGGCGTAAATAAATTAAGTATTTAAAATATGATTTCTGTATTCATATTACTTTTTATTTAAATATTTATATTCTTGTAATAAAGCAACAGCTCTAATTAGAACCACATGAAGCTTTATTTAAGTAATCATATTTATTTTTGTATACGGTGTACCGATTGTAACAGGAAAATTGTCCAAATCGTGTAACGGCAAAATTGTCCAATTCTCAGATTAATCGCTGTATGTTAGAAATGATTAAATATATCTTACTGGAAGTCTCCAAGGTTTTTATAACACGGTTAGACTCTACTTTGAACAATAAGAATATATTTAGCTATAAGTTGAAATGATGATCCCTCTTGCTGTTGTAATCTCCTGAAACAATTTCCCCATTTCTTCCATCTTTTGAAAAACTTACTCACCATTCTCCTGATGGTTCTTGAATGGACTTTGAAGATGGAAGCCAGAGTATGAATGCTAGTAATATTACTAAAGGCCTGAATGATATTTTCCTCTCATCATTGCTCAGTTTGAAATACGTATTGCGGCTGACACAAAACGAATTTCACCTGTTCTCTTTTTAGATGAATAAATCAAGTTTTCAGTGTATTTTTTTTATTACAAAAAATGGTGTCAAGATGTCTAAACGTCATAGATGAAAACAGTGAAGAAAAGAAACACATTTAGTTTATTGGTTTTTTAGATATTAAACATTTTGTGAAATGGACAATTACCGCATGCTGTTACACGATTTGGACAATTTGGCTGTTACAACCGGTATACTGGTTTAACGTACGATGTTTATTTTAAATAGAGCTGTACATTTTGACTACAGTAAATAGATATATAATTAGAACAACGGGGAAGCCATCACCAGCAGTTCATACGCTAATTGTATATCTCCTGTATGATGCGACCCCTTTAGATTTAGCTTCAAAATTAGGTCATCAAATGTCGCATGATACGCGAGAATATACAGTGAATACAACAAAATAATGTGGCACAAGGCAAAAAGTGGGGTGGGGGAAGTCTGGTCATCATCTGTCTTATCTTAAACTTAGCTAGTCACAACCAATGACCGTAAAAACTATACAATATTCCTTCCACTAAAATACCACATTCTTACCTACCGTTTTTACTAAAACCATCAAAATACCTCAAAAACTATATGATGCCCTAAGTAGTTTCAACATGTACAATTTCTCTGTGGGGGGTGGGGGAGTAAAATAACAACTTGTAAAAATGAAAACCCCCAATGAATATTTACAATATGAATTATACTATGTACAAGAAACTAAAAAAAATGTTTTAGTAAAAACCACCCCACAATTCTTAGAGCTAACCACATTTTAGCCATTTACAAAGCGTGGGTTAGATGTGACACAAGGCCGAAAGTTAAGCATCCAGTAGGGATCGAACTCAACTATTCAGTCAATAATTGATCTAGAGAGAGAAATGACAAAGCGTTATTTCGCTAATTCAGCTTTAGTGCTGAAAACGTCTATTTTATTATAGTGGATGGTTACAAGCGAAGAGAAGGATGGGATGTGTTTGTTGTATTACAATTCTAATCATTATTTTTTTTATATATTTATTTTCCTCGTCCGAAATTTCCTGTCTTTAAATTATTTTAATTTTAAACAATCTTCTTAAACCAACTGATTTGTTGTCCATCATTCATTATCATAAATGAAAAAATAAAATTAACATGTGTTTTTTAAAAGATAAATGGTTTAAGAAAGACACCACTCAGATATAACAGTTATGTCCTTTTAATTTTCTACGTTTACATTTACTGAAAAGTGAACGATTCAACGAAGTAAAGATTCGATTTAACGATTTCAGTGAAGCCAAATTTCGGACAAATTTCATTCACTGTTAGGATCCAGACGCCATCTTTCTTTATTTTATATGTTTGTTGTTTTTTGTCTTTTCAGAAATTCTGATTCCTAGCGTACAAAACTGAAAATGTTCGCTCCAAAATACCAATGACATTTTCTGACAAGTCTGATTACCTTTGTCTTCGCATGTCAAGGATCACACACCTATTCCTTTTATTAAAATTATACTTTCGCAGCCTGTGCATTAACTTGATTACCAAATATAACACAGAACCTACAACGAACTTGAAGCTAGAAATTACTTTTTTAGAAATATTAAGTAGGTGTAGTATCTATCTATCTATCTATCTATCTATCTATCTATCTATCTATCTATCTATACAAATATATCTAGCTGTACTCCCGTCTCTACATATCAATCTATGTATCTCTACATCCGTCTCTCTCTTTATTATATATATATATATATATATATATATATATATATATATATGAGAGAGAGAAAAGTGTTTATTTAAAAAGAAGAGAGAAACCGCAAACGTTTTGGTTATAATGTGGATAATTTTAAATATATATTATATTTTATTTTCCATATTTTTCCTACACAAACTTCCGGTCTCGCAAACTTCATCAGGCAAAGACTGGTTATTTCCATATATTAAAAGGAATTAACCACTGTCTTCTAAGTGTAGTTGTAACCTAAATTTTTCTTAGACTTGGAATGAAAGTATTCTTCTACTTAAGGGGTAATAATTAGAATCGGTCGGAAAAAGGGTGAAGGAAGGTCTTCGTTCTTATCTTTTATATATATATATATATATATATATATATATATATATATATATATATATATACAATTTCAATGTTTTTGTGTGTGTGCTTGTGGGAGGTCTATTGTGTTTGTATTTGCCAGTGTGTAAATATATTCACTCTTCATAGTGTGTTTGTGTATGTGTGTGTGTGTGTGTGTGTGTGTGTGTGTGTGTGTGTGTGTGTGTGGTCCGAAAGGGTTTTGGCAATTACGTGTGCATGTTGTGTCTTTATATGTGTGGGGTCATGATCTATTTAGTGCTAGTTTAAATTTATCTATGAAGTTTTTTGGGTTTTTTTTTTTTTTGTTATTTGTAGGTAAGAATAAGTTTCATATATTGGCATATTTCTAAATTTACCTTGATAGCATTTCTTTAGTGCTTGGATAATACCTATATAGGACTTTTTGCATTTCGTGCACTTGAGGGCATAAATCACATTTTTGGAATTGCAGTTTATTTTTTTTATTTATTGTGAATGCTATTGTGGGGTTTTCGGAAGTGTAGGTGCTTCCTTCTATAATGATATCACAAACACATCTTTTTTTGGTTGTATTTTGTGACACTCTGTTGTGTGTTGGCTAAAGTTGCATTAGGTTAATATATGTTTTAGTTTTTTGACTGGTGTTTGCTTTGAATTATTTTGCTTGTTTTTAATATATTTTTCGTTTTATCTTTCTTGTTAAGTAGGTCAAGATTTCTTGTAATTTCTGTAAATAGTTCTGGATTGTTCGTATTGTAAGTTGAGACATATGCTAGAGTTTGTTAGACGTTACGTTTCTTTGGATTTCGTAATTAGTCTAAAGGTGTTTTTTCTGCTAGTTCAAAAACTTTTTTTATTAGTGTATTGTGGTAGCGCCGTTTTTTGAGAGTTTATGCAATTGTTCTAGGCAACTTTTCGGAGTTGTTTATATATATATATATATATATATATATATATATATATATATATATATATATATATATAGATTGATAAATATAGATAGATACATAGATAGATAGATAGATAGATAGATGATAGATAGATAGATATAGATATATACCTCACTATCTTCAGATCTCTATAATTGTCTATGTGTTTGTGCATGTGTATTTCTGTAAAGACATTCTAAACGTGAGAATAATTATTAAATACACATGTTTTCACTATATGTTCTCACTAACCTTTCGTGAATCAATATTGAATGATATTCTATTTTATTGATTATTAATGAGTCAATATACGGCGGAATATATAGGTCGTTATATATGTGTAAACACAAAACAGATTCATTGGATATTGTTCAAACAAGAGAACCTGGTAAATACATGTTTCTACGGATATACTCATCATCAATATATGCTTTATTACTCACTTCAATAAGCATTCAACTCTTGAAACCAGTGTAAAGCATAATAGATACAATGTAGAAATTAGCGGCAACTGAATCTTCTGTTTATCGATGTCTTCAAGAGCCGAGAACCTTAACATGTTTTTAATAAATTTATTGTTATGACAATATGAGATGTTCGAAAATAAATTTACACTTTTACGTGTGTATATTAACGCATTCGCTTGTGTGAGGAATAATTATACAGGCAAAAAAGTTTCAAGAGAAAGTACAAATGCATCAAAACACGTATCACACACACACACGCACACACACATATATATATATATATATATATACATATATATATATCTTCATTAAAGCATGTTCCATTAAATAATATGGAAATATAGATATGTGGCTCACTAATTATCTTCTTGGTGTTATCTTGAAATTTATTAATGAATGCACCTTAGTTCTGGTTAACCCCAATATTTTCGATTTCTTCCGAGAACACACACAGGGGTGAATTTCAAAGTCAAACTTATTGTCACTGTAATATTTGTGGTGGTGATTTTTGCAAACACACATGAACGCGCTCTGTTTTAACTATTTTAAAATTCACTCTTGTAGCTCCGATGTGTTTTTGTAAACAAGCATCCGCAATGTAAGGGAGGTAACCAGATACGATAAAATATAACATGGTGTTAAATGATGGTAAGGTCAATGCGTTTTTTAAAACATAGCTGCTACACTTGTAATAAATTTTGTTCAGTGTTGTTTATATATATATATATATATATATATATATATATATATATATATATATATATATATATATAAGCAAATATATGGATATAGATCCGACAGTATGAAGAAAATATACAGTGAGTTATCTGTTTGGATAAGTCTTGTTCTTATGTACATCGTCTTTGTCATGTTGAATTGATAATGTTAATTATATTTTATGAATATATCCTGAAGATGGTTTATTAGACAGAAACGTCCGACGTTGACATACTAACATTAAAACAGCATAATTGTATATAAGGATGTTTGCTTGTTTTTTCCGTATGTTTTCTTCATATATATATATATATATATATATATATATATATATATATCGTGGGCGGTACTCGTATCGAGTATTAGGGTGCACTCATCGACATTACGTTGTGTGTGAAATTAGTACTATGTTAGATCTGAAGAGACGTTTGCATGCACCGCATGGTAGGATAGGAGGATGCTGGGTTTTGGAGCGCTCGGGTTTTTCACTGGGCTCTTTTGATCTCTTTCATTTGTTTTCTGGTGTTTTAGAAAAGCTGTTTTTCGCAGACTAAACTTCTCCAATTGGTTCTTTCTGCAGCTTCTGATTCCGATATATATACAGTCTGTCTGTGGATGACGGTATATTGGCTCCTGAAAAATTGATTTCAGTTGAGCTCTCTGGGGAGGAGATGTGGGTTGGTAAACAGTGACTATTATAGCTATATAGCGCGACTCTTCACTAATGCGAATTGAGTCACTCCCGGTCACTGGGTGTGTTTATAAAGATAAACACGCTAAAAATCCACTTTCCTCCCTACCGTACGCCGATGGCTTAATGGTTAGAATCTCCGACTGACACCAGTTCAGTCGGGTTTCGACCCTAGCTGGAGGCAACCGGATGTCTAGCCACACTGATGAGCTGCGAAACAGTCTGTCTGTGGATGACGGTATATATATATATATATATATATGTGTGTGTGTGTGTTCAGGTAAAATCAGAACAAATTGAGTATAATTCCACCGTACGTAACATTTAACAGAGCATTCAATTCAGAGTAGTGCTAAATGTTATTTGTTTTGGGTTATTTTGTTAAAACATGTTCAAAATCGCTCCATAATGGCAATTATGTTTTGATACTACAAATGTGTCCCCTTGGTCAATATTAATCTGCTGGCGAGTGAAAGATTAATTTAATTTGAAAAGCAGAATACTTAAAAAAAAAACAACAAAAAAAAAACAAAAGAAAAAACGCTAAATTCAAATTCACCGGATTTTTTTTTAATATAGTTCATGACACGAAGTATTCTACATATAAATCCTAGACAATTTCCTTATGGGCAGATACAGGTTGTTAGATTATTTCATAAAATGCATCGAAGTCTGACGTTCAACTTTCCTAATATGTAAACGCGAAAGAAGTGGGGAGGTAATTTAACATAATGCTTACTAGCTATATGCTTTTTCAGCTTTTTATATAAAATTTTGTAGTTAATATATAAAAAGCCCATTTAAGAAACTGGTAAATAACTTAACCGTTCGAAATAACCAGAATTTTAATCACGGAAAATCTCACAAGCTTATTTTTCTAAATTATTCTGCTTTTGAAATTAAATTAATATTTCAGTAGTTTAACATCGCCCGAGGAGACATATTTGTAGTGTTGAAATATAATTGCCATTATGTCGCGATTTTTAACATGTTTATATATATATATATGTGTGTGTGTGTGTGTTTGTGTGTGTGTGCTTCTAAGGGAATGGTTATAGCTGTTCCAGCGAGAAACAAGTATATATTTTAAACAACCAGAAATACTACATCACACATTCACTAAGGAATTCATTATCGATAGTATAGACCAAATTCTGAAGAATAAAACTTTTGAATTTGGCAACAAAATCAATATCCGCACCCAAGGTACCGCGATAGGGAAGAAAATGGCGCGAACATATACGGCACTAATTTTAGCTCAGCTAGAGGAAAACCACTATAAAAAATATATCGGGAAAATATAAAAACCCACTTTACTAAACCTTGGAAGCGATACTTAGATGATTCCTACATTTTCTGAAAATCCTCCTGGGTCGATATTAATCAATTCCACACTCTACTACAAAACTTACACCCTAGAATATAATTTTAACAAATTGTCATTCTTACCTATACTTATTAGAAATACAAAAAAAAACGTATTATCACAGACATATACGACAAACATAAAAGCCATTATCCAAAAAGATGTATAAAATCCATCTCCTATTCCCTAGCACGTACGGTTTGCACTATAGTAGCCGACAAATACCACCGGAAGAAAAACGCCTAGAACAACTACATAAAACTCCCCAAAAACGAGGCTACCAACACTAAAAAATATAGGGTTTGAACTAGCAGAAAAATACCTTTTGATCAACTACGAAATCCAAACGTCGAACAAATTCTAGTATATGTTTCAACATAAAACAGGAACAATCCAGGAATAATTGCAGAAATTACAAGAAGTCTAGACCATCTTAACAAGAATGATAAAGTGAAAATATACTAAAAACATCCCAAATAATTAAAAACAGACGTCAATCAAAATAACTAAAACGCATATTAACCTCTTCCAACTTTAGCCAACACACAATACAGGGGGTCGCATGATGCAAGAAGAAAAGGTATGAGATTTGTGATATAATTATAGAAGGTAGCTACTACACTTTTGAAAACCCTACAACGACATTCACAATAAAGAAAAACTCTTAATCTGCAACAAAAATGTGAATGATGCACTCAAGTGCACAAAATGCAACAGATCCTATATAGTTATCAGCCAAGCACTAAACAACAAGTTTATCTTCAAAACATCAAATTATCAGAAAACTCTTTATATCCCAACACATCTACAAATGCGATCAAGGTAAATTTAAAACTGACACATATTCTTACCTAAAAATACAAGAAAAAACTTTACAGACGAATTTAAACCAGCGTTAAACAGATCATAAACCAACACACATAAACACACAACATACGTATATAATGGCCGAACACACTAGTCGGACCATACACACACACACACACACACACACACACACACACAAACATACACGCAAACATGCAGGAATATATATAATATATATATATATATATATATATATATATATATATATATACTGGCAAAACAAGCACACTCGACGGACCAAACGCACACACACACACACAGCGACTCACAACGCTACACCCCATAGGAAGTGTGTGTATATATATATATATATATATATATATATATATATATATATATATATATATATACTAATTTCTTATCATAAAACAATATATATATATATAAGTCCAAGAAAATTCTGACTACTACTACAAAAGAAAATACAATGCTTAAACATCTGAGAACATAAGGAAAACATTCCTTTAAATAATCTGTGGAAACAACCTCTCTTCGCTTGATGAGTGTTGAAAGCCCCGAAACATGTGTAGTAGAAATATGAAAAAATCAAATATAATAAAAAATTCACATTAAAACCAAAACAGTACCCGCCACCGATATTAACGCACATCTCTTCATTAATCAACTGAGACCTCTGGTTAAAATTTCCTTTTCTCCGCCGTGCGCCGATAGCTAAGGAGTAGGATTTCTGACTGATGCCAGTATATATATATATATATATATATATATATATATATATATATATATATATATATATATATATATATATATATATATATATGTGTGTGTGTGTGTGTGTGTGTGAGGGAAATTATATTTAAATATTCATATACTAAGAATAATATTCCGGAAAAAGAAAACTGACAAAGTGGATAGAAATTATATATACCCCACAAAAATAACAAATAATAATCTAAATTTAACTTTCTCAGCGTAACTCTCCTTTCGTGCACCTCTGCAGTCGCATCAACATAACCATCACCTTATTCTAATGAAGTCCTTTTTACACTTTGTCATGTTACTTTAATAGATCTACATGTTAAATTTCTTATTTTATATGAATATTGACCACTTTTTAATACTACTTTCTGACCATTAGCATTTATCTATATATTTATACAGACACACACACACACACACACACACACACACACACATATATATATATATATATATATATATATATATATATATATGATACGCATTCTAGAACAAGCTCATATACACACACATGCACTTACATCTATTTTCATAGATCCATTTGGATAATTCAATTTCATTATTATTTACACATGGCATTGATGAGAACCGGACATATTAAATGAATTAAAATATTGATTGTTATGAATAAATCGCATCTGATAATACATGAATTTAAAAATATAACCTCTTGTCAACCATTTGAATGTTTTGTAATGAGGCATGACCTTTTCTAAGCGAATACGTAATTCATTATCTTGAATATACCGAATAAATTCTAAGTTTAGTATCTAATCGATTTAGTATGAAATAATTAAAAAGAACGTCCTTACTCATTTTTGAGCCTCACATCCGAATGAATATATATATATATATATATATATATATATATATATATATATATATATATATATATATATATATATATATAAATTATTTTGCTTCGGAATAATATATTTTTTAGATATTAATACAGACACGTAAATAAAGAAATCTCAATTCAGTTTAAAATTATTTCCATTGGCTTCATATTCATAAATTCAGCATATTATGTAAACAGATAAAAAAAACTTATTTAAAAAGCCTATTTCAATTTTGAATATATTTGCTTTTAATAAACGATATTATTGCTGTCAAAAATGTATTAAAACCTACTAAAACTAGCGAAATAACCCATATTCTCTATTTCCTAGGAAATAAAAATTACTTTGGAAATGCATAATATATTAGAACATTATTTTAAATGCACATACATATTGTTATTTGCTTGCATTACGCCAGATTAATGTCAATAACACTTATAAAATACGAAAATTGTGCAAATGGAGTCAATAATATTTTATTGAAATTGATATTCAACTATTTTCCTGAACATTACAAATTTAATAAATGTTTGGATATTTTGCGTTTAATATATATATATATATATATTATAATATATATATATATATATATATATATATATATATATATATATCGATGGCTCGCTCGACTCTTCCGTCGAATCCGACGTACGAGGGTCAAGCAGATCAGTTCCCAGGAAACCGACAGTCCGACAACAGCACAGGAGAATTGATTATAGTGGTGAAGGTTTCGTGCAGGACAAACCACATTTTTTGAAGGGCTGAATACAGAGACCTGGTGCACTACGTGCTACAAGGTCCCCAAACGAGCATCCGCAGGTTTTGAATTCAGAGTTGTCCTTCTCCTAGACAAGTTGCCTTCCAAGCCTATAGAACCCTGTCTGTCCTGCTATTTACCTATAGCTGGAGGAAGAGGAAGAGGATTCATACCATTCTGGCGCATTTATTAAAAGCATTCCTTTTTAAGATTCATTTGCGTTTTCTGAGAGCTAAGTAAAATATGGGCAAATTAATTTAGAAAATAAAGACGTAAAAATCTGCATCTTCATAGACTATGGTTTAATTTCCTACAATAGATTACCTCCCTTATTTTGCATGATTTATTTAGAGAATTATACAAATACCTAAATTTGATATGAATTTATAGTTGACATTAAAAAATTAAATGTTATAAAATATGCGAGAATTTAAATAAATAGCAAAAGATGTTGGATAACAGGACCTCTAGTTGGACATATTTTATATACGAACCCATAACAACTGGCATTTTGTTTCAATTTTTTTATAATGTTGCATATGTGGTGTGATTGTTAAATGTTTTCTAATCATTTTCATTTTTAGTTTCATACTTAAGAACTGTACGTGTACCGCATTTATCACAACAAAAATATTTTAATCACATTTCATATAATTAGTTTGGGAAGTACATGCTCTCAAATCAATAATGATCTGATAAATGGCTGTCACAAGCGAAATGAAAAATATCACTTGTACTTACAAAAAGTAATTCCAATTAAGATGACAGTAACAAATAGTTATTAATCAGGTTGATGTTTATTTTTTATAGTTTCTTTCTATCTGGAAAATGTTTTAACTGATGATATTATTTTCTTACTATGTGATTTATCTGTTGAGATGCTTTTCTTTCTATCAACTGGCTTCCTGATTTTAACAGTTCTCAACACGGAATCTATGCTGATGAAATAAATATTTTATCTTGACTTAATGGTAAGCCTGATCGGTTCGATAAGATCAAATTCGCAGCTGATCGCCAGAATGACCTACAAATCTTTTGTTAACTAAGGCAACGAATGTCTTATTAATTATAACCCCTCGAAAATGAAACCGGTCTATTTTAATCGCCTTAGGGATATTATATTTAACCTCCATCAACATGGCTAAAGCTAACGTCCAGGAAAGTGACTCCTTCTACTTTCTGTGGTTAAAGTCTTGCGCTGACATAAAGTGGAGAGATGATATTGAATCAATTGCTAGGTCTGGTGTTAGATCATTTAGTTCTCTAAACTGCTAGACAATTTTTCTCGCCCGAATCTACATTATACAATTATCAGTCTACCATTAATCCATATATTGAATATTACGGTCGCAGCTTGTTTGGCGCTTCTGATGAAATCCAAAGAATAATCTACAATTTTATTGGTCTTGATCTGGCATCTCGGCCTCAGTCATTTTCCCACCGCCATAACGTAGCTTCCCTGTGTCTTTTCCATAAATATTTTCATCGTAATTATTTTGATAAGTGTTACCTAGTGTTATGGATTTAAGCGCACTACTACGCTGGTCTCATTTATTATACAATAGAAATGGCTAGACGTAACCGTACGTTCTATGCTAACAGTTTATTCGCTTTTGGAAATCACTTCTGGCCTCTTACTTTCCAATCATTTTTAATCTTCAAAAACTGAAATGCAATATCAATCGGTACCTTTTGTTTTCTTAAACCATGTTCTTCTATTTTTATTCTCCTTAACAATATTGCCCCCTTTTCTTATATCCTTTCTCACTCAGTAACCCATTGCGTCTTAGTGGCTTTATTACTTTGCTTGGGGTCATATGCTTAACAATATAAATGTGAATGTTGTGCATTCTCAGACCAGAAAGGACTTGTATTTGAATCAACTGTGATTTGATTCTCTTGACCAATCCACGGAATACTGTGGACAGTATATGGGAACAAGGATAAAGTCATAAAGAAATTAGGAAATACAAGGAAACTTATATTTACAATCTGAAAGATATAGCAATTTTCTGAGATGGATTATGAGAAAAGAAGTTCTGGGGAATGTAACACTCAAAGAGTGTAAGAATGCTACTTTCAGGATAAAATAGCATGCAGCTTAGTTAACGAGTTTTTGGTGATGGATGGTATAAACAGCGAAAAGTGAGATGGTAATGTTATTTCGAGCACCTAATGACAGAAGATGTGATGAGCTATAACCGCCTACCCTCTGAACCAATATTGGACATATAAAATTAAATATATTAGATTTCAAATTAATTTCCAATTAGATTAGATTTAAAATTAACTTAAAATTATGCAAATTAGTATCAATAAATATATTTACTGATGTAAATTTTAATTAGTCTGATACAATAATATAGCAGTGGAGCAACCAATGTAAAACTATCTCACTATAGTATTAGTTAACTGGACTTGTTTACCGTCCTTGAGTAAGCCTTCCGAACATTTTCTTCAAGCCACAGAGAGAGAGGAAGATATTGTCTTCAAGCCACACACAGAGAGAGAGAGAGAGAGAGAGAGAGAGAGAGAGAGAGAGTGAGAGAGAGAGAGTTTGGAACAAGAATGACAAAATCTAACTGAAAATATATTTATATGGACAGAAACATATGAAAAATATTAATTTCATAACCAATATATTGGAATGAGAAGTCAACCTGTCGAATTCGACACCAGGTCTAGTACATTTTATTAGTTTTCGCGAAAATACCTTTGGAAATGAGTATGCATATATCTACTATCCCTTCCAGCTAAAGTTTAAATAGTAGGGCACAACAGGGTCACTCGCCGTGGATAACAATCAATTCTGAATTTATAAATGTATCTAGTCCTGGCAACGAGCATATTGTTCAATCATGGACAGGTCACAATTACCTGTAACGCAGATTTGTAGACTGTGGCCTCGAATGAGTTCCATTTGCACAATACTGTACCAGCAATAGATTGATTCTAAACAATGGCGAGAAAACAAAACAAAAAACAAAGATAAAATACAACATATGCCACTCAGTGAGACAGGATGATGGATATACAGTGGTCTAAGAAAAGTTTCAAGCCAGGAGAAATAAACTAGATTCAATTTCAAAATGTAATTATGTAAACCCTACTCAACATAAATAAACAGCATTTGGAGCTAGTATAGAGTAGATCATCTATTTGCTAGTTTCGGTGCTTGTATTCGATTTTTCATGGATTTGATCAAGTTATCAACAATCGTCTGATCCATATTTTGCCATTCCTTTAACAATGTTTCTTTAAGGGTTGCCACTGATGTAATTCTGGTTACCCGCTCTCGAAGTTTTCGGTTAAGTTGCTCCCAAACGTGCTGTATTGGGTTCATGTCAGGATTTTGGGCTACCCATGACAGTCACTTGATTCCTTGCGATTCCTTCCAGGCCTTTGCTACTTTGCTCCATTTTCTTGAAAAAGGTAGACATTCCTGTCAATCTGATTGGTTTCAAATAGTGGGAGTATTCACTTCTCTAATATTTGATAGTATGTTGGACTATTCAACCGCTCGTCAACAAGAATCAGATTTCCCTCCAAACCAAATAGCACCCCACACTATTGCTCTAATCCCTTCATGCTTCATGATCGCTTGCATCTATTCAGTGTTCCATGTTTCATTCTGATTTCTCCAAACATAAACATGTCTCGAATTCGAATATTGGCAGAATTTACTTTCATCTGAATGAATTACAAACTGCCAAAATTCATAATATTTGCTCTCGAATTCCATACGACTTTTCCTGTTAACATCTGAAATCAAGGGCTTCTTTCTTGCAACACTTCTTTGATAATTTAGCTCTTTCAGAATCTTTCTCACTGCATATGGAGACATTATCTGAAAGAAAAAGAAGAGATGTTATTACACAAGCCAAAATTTCTGTAATTAAGGGGGGGCTAAAAAATTAACATAGCCTATTGTATTGCAATCTGTGATATTTATATCAATTCGTCACCCAAGAGTGAAATAGCATGAATTTAGTTGATTTTTAATAGCTTCTAATTTGACTCTCATTTTCATTAGTAGAAGATATTAATTGAAAAATTTAATGAGTTTTAATGCTTTTTTTAACATAGTAAATAGTAGTTATCTTAAAATGTTAAACAAGAATTCTGCAGTTTCTAAAAAATAAAAACTTTCATTCTTAACACATTTTAGAAATGACGTATTTCTGAAATTATCTTATTTTTTAGCTATTAGTGGACAGAGTGGTTATCTTATTTTCCTTGTCTCCTGATCACAGTTTATTATTAAATACACTTTTCTATCTCTGTCTGTATGTATCAGAAAAGCTGAGTTAATATATACGTGTAATATCGGGAATGTTTAATACTCTTCTCAAAGTTATATCAGATTAAATATCTTCAAATTTCATAAAGCTTATTAAAATCTGTCTGCTACATGCAACCGGGAAACATGTGCATTTATTTAAGACTTTATTGATTTTCTTCAAACTTGCTGAAGATTTGACACTTATTTAACTAATATTTGTTCTCAGAATTACACAACGCGCTTCTAACAATGTTTTACTTTTTTTTTCTGACCGCATGCAAGTGCATAGACTTTACTGTTAGTTGAAAAAAGACTTTATTATCGAGAAGCAATGAACTTAGTTGATTTTCTAATAGACACGAAATTGTCTCTCATTGACATTTGTAGTCGTTTTTAATGGGAAAATCATGCCGGTTGATTGCTTATTTATTTCTTTATTTAAATGTTTTGAGCTATCTTTTAAATGTTTTCAAATCATGTTTTCATATCACTTATGTATTTAAAGATCTTCCACTTTGACGTCAAATAGTTATTTTTTTCCAGTCACAATACAATATTTGTATTTAAACCAATGAATTTCTTTTGCGCAACACAGAATTGGTTCAAGTGTATTTTTCATTTTATCATTTTCGCACCGAGGAATGCAATATTTTCAACAATAAATCCCATCTGAATGTTTTATTGCTGCTGAAAATTGATATCCATTTTTTTTAAAGTGAGGTTCACCCTGTACAAGTTTCGGTAGGTACTCGAAGTACCGTGTTGCAGGATAAGCGGCACAGTTTATGCGGTTAGGTGGGGAATATAACAGCTATCCCTAGACTTGAGCAGGTTAAGATTGTAGTGATCAAGGAAAAACTTCCTCCTAGAAGTCGGTTCTACATAGCAGTGGGCCGCGAAAAGAAGCTGCTTGATTCGAACTTACTTCCAACCAATGGAGGAAATGAAGGTGTTTCACTACAATGTGCGTCGTACGGCGGGTCCTTGCCGTAAAGTTTAGAACTGGTCAAACTAAGAAATGTAGTTGTACTTTCAATTGAATTAGTGATAGTGCAATGCGACGTCATTCGTTATAATTTTAAGATTTATACGTTTGAATTCAGAGCAAGAGATCACAGGAAATGAAAAGTAGAGATCGTGCAAATTGAGAAGTAAATATCACACGAACTGAAACGTAAAAGCATGCGCGAATTGAGATGTAGAGGTGACGCGAATAGAAACGTATAAATCTTGTTCACTGCGACGTAGATGTATTGCTTATTGAGACGTGGAGATTTTCTTAATGAGATGTAGAAGTCATATTAAGTTACATGTAGAGCTCTTGCCAATAACAATGTAGATTTATAATGAATGAGACGTAGATTTCTTTCTAAATATAGTGTAAAATTCTTACAAAATTATATATAATTTTTGTGATGAACATTTTCTTTTAGAATCAAACTTCTTTCTTTTTATGTGTCAAGTCCTTTGTGAACATAGGGGATCATGGCTCTTCCACTCCCTCTATCCCTTGCAGCTCTCCTCAATTTCCTTCCCTCTACTCCCTCCTCCAGACCTCGTTCTGTCATCCACCTGCTCAAGCTGGCCAGGTACGTCATGCGTTGCTTTCCCTTGTCTCTCTTTCTCTGTATTCAACCCGAGTGTATCAGATTCTCCACGCCCCGCTTCCTCATTATGTGTCCCAGGAACTTCATCTGCATCTTTCTGATCATAAGTATAATAAGACTTCTCTTTGAAATCTCTCTAAGACCTCATCGTTGCTCACACGGTAAGACCATGATATCCTTAGCATCCTTCTGTAGAAGCAAATCTCCGTCTCTTCGAGTCTCTTCTTCATCTTTGAGGAAATCGTCCAGCATCCGTTGCTGGAAACAAACTTACATGTCGGTAAGTATTTATTATGTCTGGCTATTTTAAGAAGAATGCTCATCTTCGTTGGCATAGGCATATCGCTTCGATCGTTTTATTCTTCAAGTGTTGGCCGTCCTATTATATAGCAACTCACGGATTTCAAAACCCAATGACTTAATCCGCCCACAGATTGTTCTAATTCCCCTTTCTAACGCTTAGGTGATATTTTATATCAGTCAATATTCAACGGTTTCATTTAGCTTTGTATCACTCGAATCAGTGTACATGCTAAGCTTTGCGAAGCTTCTCTGTTTATCTAGCGTAGAGATAAATGGCATCTGAGAACATCTGGTTAAGAATGAAATGATACGAAATGAGTCAGGACACTCATACATTTCCACCGATTATCACATTAGGTTTAAAATTTAAGAAATACACAACTAGTTTATTAAAGATATATATCACCTAATGGATTAAAAGTTGTGTCGGTATTGAGCCCATTTTTATTTTATTTATATTATTTTAATTCAACATGAATCATCGATAGGTATTTGCTTTCATCAGTAAAAAGAAACCATGTGCTGCACCTTTGCATCAAATTTTAACTTTGTTGTTATTTGCTAATTCATTCTTGCACAATCGACAAAACCAAGAATAGAACAGTTTCCATTAACATCTTCCCAGAACGTTATTCCTCAAGAAAATATTTTCTTACTTCTAATTCTGAGGAGACTAATCCTCGTCATCCTGCTCTCTCTCTCTATATATATATACCTCACCTCTGTCTCTCTCTTTCAAAGAATAGCCCTTCATATTTGAACTTAAAACAATGCTCGCTACTAAATTCCTTTAGGTGCGTTCGTTCGGTTGTTAAAACCAATCCTGTGACAAATGAAAAACATGTAGAGCGACCAGGTTAATAACAAGCTGACTAAAATTATTAAGAACCACAGGGTACAACAAATAGCAACAATACTTCAATTAAAAAAAAAAAAGATTATCCCCAGAGAAAAATGTACAATTTGTAGCTTTCAACTCAGATCAAATATTTACGAAAAACAACCAACAGGAAATTTTAACAAATATTTTCATTTGCTTCCTTTGTTTATCAGATTTCTTTGTTCATTAAAGTCCAATATTTTAAAAGTTTTCTTTTAATTCATATGGGGTAGAATGTTATTTAAAGTCGTTAATATAGAACGAGTATTGAAACTGTGAGAGGAAGGAATTATACTTATATGTCGTAGAATATAGTGCTTTCAAATAATTTATTCGGATATTAGACAAAGTAACCAAAATATAGAATAGGATTTGCGATTAGATGTTTTGGGAAAATAGACCGAACTATGTTATACGGTGCAGTGAATTTCATGTGGTGTATATAGAATACTGTATTGAAAAACCTTTTTTCAGGCATGGTGCAATACCTCGACGTGGCCGGAAGTCCTTTGGGGATATTTTGGTAAAATAAACATTTCACATGTCTAACACCGTATAGAAAAGCTTGTATCCAGGCAAAGTGGCTGCAGGACCTCTGGGAGTATTTTGCGCCATGCTATTCTGATCCCGTCTACGACTACACCTTTCCACTATGTCCAAGAAATGCTCGATGGGGTTAATATTGATAACAAATTATGGTATAACGAATTGTCGAAATTTTCCAGGATGCTTCCGAAGGGCCAAATTTTAAGGTAACTTTGTCCCAGTGATATGATTCCCTACTCATAATTGTGTGGGTGTATGAACTCTGTTAATGCGTATAAATAAGCCACAAAGAAATTAATGCATTGGCTTTCAATAGGCACTCAAGTTAGAGAATTACGTTATAGTATTACATGAGCGTAGAAAACGCAACAAGTGATGTTTACGAGGTTATGGAGGAGAGATAACGGTTAAAAATAGTTGTAGTGATTGAGAAAAAATTATACCGGGAGCCAGTTCAACGATGGAAATTGGCTGGAACTTCTCCCTTACAAATGGAATATGAAGGGAATGAGGATAATTCATCTCGGTGTACGTGATATGCCGGGTTCTAGCTGCAAAGGGAAGGACTGGTGTGGCCAAGGAATGTAACTTGGCAGAATACATGTTATTGAAATTTGGATAGAATAGTAAGCGACTCGCGAGGTTTTCGTCTTTGGGAAAGCAGTTGTAGGGTGGAAAATAATTAATCACCCAGATGGTTTTATACGGGATTTTGAACACAATCAAGAGAGGCAAGTGAAGACTTTGCAGCCCAAGTCTACGTATTGCAACACTGCTCCTCTGTTGGTCTAGGGAGTTAGATTCTTATTGGATCCGTACAATAAACGCAGCGTTTTCTTTTTAGTTTAGCAGATGGGAAACCAGTTGCACATATAAGCATCCAACACTATTATATAACTAGCTGTATTGTTGGAAACTCGAATCTGAAGCCTCATGGTTTTACACCACACGCGACAAATATGATCAGCCCGAAAAGACTGGATATGAGATTCGTCGAACCACGTCGCATGGTTGTTGTCCTACTGTTTCCAATTATCGACGTTAGAAAAAGAAGGCGAGGCACAGTATCCAGTGTCGCGGTGTTTACAAGGAGAATCTAGTGTTTGTTCTGTTGTTATATTGAATGGAAGCTAAAGTAAGCAGTACTGAAGTGACCTGCTGGATATGAGTCTAGTACTTTCTGCATTGCGTGTGATACGATTTGTCTGTTAACACAAATAAGTTGAGCTCGATACGATCATTAAGGACTGACTCAAGGTCTTCTATTTCACTATCCACAGTGATTGTTTATGCCTTGAATCAGTTATTCCGGGTACATAAGTGAGGCCATAGATGTTACTTATCCCCAGAATTCCAAAACTATTCCATCCGTCGGACACCCGGTGTTATACGCTCTTTGAACTCTAATAATTCAAGTTGCCTTACCAGGAGATGTCGAGCTGGTGTTTCCATTACCTCAGTGATCACAATGTTGGTATTTTCATGACGTCTGGCTTGTGTGACATTTTGTATCATTCCTTTCACGTATTGCTCACCCGTCAATAAGTAAATGTACATTGAGACGTAAAACTAGTATGGCTTAGATTATCTATTAAACACGCCATATTTCATGCTATTTTATACGTCTCAGTATTTGGCCTCAGTGGAAACAAGACGAGCAATAACTGTGACAGTACTAAAGATAAGTACTAGTAGACTTATAAGAAATACGCAGTGGAACCAGAAGAGTTTAGCTCTGTAAATTAAATAAATTGTTCAGATTGGAATTCCGTGAAAATTAACCGGATCGATATAGACTTGTAGAAAGTAGGAGGGTACAACGACCGAAAGGTTTTGATAACCAAATAACAACCAAATACGTGCGCAAAAAATCTACTGGGATATAAATTACATAAAGAAAAAATAAGGTAAATGAATACCGATCTTAATCTTTCTTGTATATAGTGTGATGAAAGCTAGTCAGAATATGCTAACTGATCTACGTATAATCGTAAGCGTTTCTAATATATATGAATTGGTGAATCACGCCTAAGTCGATGTGTTTCTTTTAATCCTGAATAAACCGGAGAGCTGAGTACATCTGATTTTTATCCTACGAATGAGATGGCAACTTGGAAAAAATGTGAAGTTTGGACAACATTCCAGAAAAGCCTTCGTGAAATCATGCATATGAAAGGTACATTAACATCATCGAAGACCATTTAAAACTCTACTTAGTCACGGTTTCCTTCCATGGAAGTGGCCGGATTCAACAGGGCTAGGCTTCCCATCACACTGCACGAATTTTATTGATAACACATTAGGATGAACAAGACTTCATTCTGCTGTCATGGCACTTAAACTTGCTAGATCATAATCCAATTGAGTACTTGTGGAATATGTTGAACCAGCAACCTCCTGCAAGTTATGTACCTCCTTTTAACATCCATGGCATCACATCTCACACTAAACCATTGCAATTCTATGAGTTGATTTGCGAAGACAAGTCGATCATTAGCTTTTGACTTCTCAGTATTCATACACACGCATGCACTCGTGTATGCTTGTGTGTGCAATGATACATACATACATACATATAAAATTTGCTAAACATGATATTTCCAAATACTGTGTCGCAACGGAGGAGTGTAATTAATGACTCGTTATTTATTTTATTATTCACAAACTTTTACATTAAATTATTACCTTTGTTTTTACGCATTCTGAATGACTTACTAATATAACTTACTATGTCGAAAAACATTAACAATTAGTCGCCGAAACAAAATACTAGGAAATTTACAAATTTAAAAAAAAAAAATAGGGGATTTATTCCATATTTTTGCAGTTAACTCACCAGAAATCGAACGATCATAACATGCAGATTTTAAATCTGAAAAAGGTTTCCATTTCACGACTGAAATTGCCCAAATAGTTTCGGAAGGTGATTCATTACATGTATATCTATATACACACACGGACATACGCACACACATATATATATATATATATATATATATATATATATATATATATATATATATATATATATATATAAATATATGGATATACATCCGACAGTATGAAGAAAATATATACGGAAAAAACAAACAAAATCCTTATATACAATTATGCTGTTTTAATGTTAATATGTCAACGTCGGACGTTTCGGTCTAATAAACCATCTTCAGGACATATTCATAAATATAACATTAACAATACAACATGACAAAGACGATATGTTATATTTATGAAGATGGTTTATTAGACAGAAACGTCCGACGTTGATATATTAACATTAAAACAGCACAATTGTATATAAGGATTTTTGTTTGTTTTTTCCGTATATATTTTTTTTATATATATATATATATATATATATATATATATATATATAATTTTACCCCAGGTAATTTACTATACACAAGAGTTTATTGAGTGCAAAAAAAATAATATATGAAAATATTTTTTAATGTGTGAGAACAATAAAACAACATGAATTATGTTGACAGAAGATAACAATTCACATTACCTTTAAATTTGTGAAATCAGAGTTTGATCTTCACAATTTTAAATGCAAGAAACCGGAAGATAGCTTCACAAGCGAGAATTGCGAGAAAAGAAACTGCTCAGAACTTACCGTTACATGTAACAATTTCAACTGCAAATGTATGGGACCTTGCCGTCAATCTAGTACGGCAGTTAATAATGTCTAGGCACCATAGAAGAATTTTGATCAGAACAATTGCCGTAAATGTATTTATAGAAAGGAGCAGCGAAGCTACATAATGGCTGTTGGAAATAAATTAAAGCCGAAATGCCAGGTTAGGAACAATAATATTGCAGATTCGATATTGAATTTTGTAATGAATCCCTAAATATATAGTAACGGCACTATAACATATATGTCAGCACGATTTGAAGCATGGACGAATAGTAATCTTATAAATATGTAAGATAGATTCTGGTGAGAAAAATTGTCTAACACAACAAAATGAACGGACTTTCCCAGCTGAAGACATAGCAATTGATTCTATATAATGATTCAATTTCATGTCAGCGGTAAAATCTAACCCGAGGAGGTGCAATGAGTCACTGTCATGGAGCCTAGTATCGCTCATGCTGATGGAAGGCAGAAAAGGAATTTTCAAACGATTAATAGAGAGCAGCTTACAACTGGTTGTGTTAAAATTAATAAGCCATTCTATGCCTCAATTAACCATTGTTTGGAGTTCATTTTCGAGAACAGCTTCCAGTTCTCCTTTATCGAGTATATCCGACTAAAACACGTTTTAAGACCGGCGTAAATAGTTGAGTCATCAGCGTACATCCGTAGTTGGGAATTAATGACATTAGTTATCAACGTAAATCTGAAGATAGATACCTCCGTATTAATGTGAAATGATCTAGAAGCGTTCTCGTTTAACCCGACCTTTATTTGGTAAGAAGGATTGGATTAAGCCAAATATTGCTCCAGAGATATAATAGCCCTTGTGTTGGGGGAGAAATCTTGCATGTCGAATCCTGCCAAATACTTTCTTGGTATCTAATATCAAAGCTCGAAACTTGATTTTCTTATCTACAGAAAAGTTCACTAATAAGCATTAACATATCGACGGCAGACCTAGAGAAACTAAAGATATACTTATTATCCAAAAGAAGAGCATGTTAAGTGAGATATCTAACCAATTCTGAATTTATTAGAGGCTGTACAAAAGAACTTACAGTTATATCTTAGTCATTTCAACTGTTAAATGATGAGACCTTTCCGCCAAACTGCTACTGAGTTTAAATTCGTAAAGTTTAGGTAAAAAGAGGAAACCTCATGAAAAAATTATCATGGAAATATTTATAGAAAAGGCACAGAGAAGACATGTTGGGACTGAAAGCATGACAGCAAGTCAGGATCAATAACGTTGAACGTTTTTCTTTGTATTTTAACAAGAATCTGTAAATACAGGGTGTTTCAAAAAATTTGATATCCTTTGAGATGTAAATATCACAGAAAGTACATGATTAAGGCAAATGAAATTAAAAAGTATTAATGTTGAAGATCATAAGATTTATTCTTCCAAATCTGAATGAGAAACTCAAAAACATGTGGATTATGTGAACGATTTAACAAATGTTCAATATGCGCACCGCCTGAGACACGGCATACGTCAAGCATATCTTGGGTAACAGTCTCCAGTGCTGTATTGATTCTCTGCTTGAGTTCTTCTATGTTTGCAGGAAGAGGGGGAACATACACCATTCCCTTCACGTAGCCCCAGAGGAAAAAGTCACAACGTGTTAAATCAGGTGAACGGGGCGGCCATTTCAGCAACACACTGTCTTTAACACCAGCACGCCCGATCCATAAAGACATAAAAACATAAAACAAACATTAAACATAAAGATGCTATTAAAATTTGAATTCATTTGAAGGAGATCTAACAAAGTTATTAGATTGCGAAATGATATCAAATTTTTTGAAACACCCTGTACATTGCAGGATCACCAAATGTGGCACTAACATTCAATGTAAGGAGGAATGATAGACTTATAAATGTGTAAGATACATTCTGTATAGAAATGTATAGCATGACTGTTTCTTTGTGTTTTACATAGTTAGACATATTATATAATAAAAAGAGAATTTCTTGTAAACAGTTAGCGCTTGAAGTGAATCTACGACGGAAAACTATATAAAAAGATTTTATTCTTTCATATTTCTACTTATAAAGAATACTTTTAATTTAGATTCTTAAGCTGAAGTATTAGAATCGCTATTTTTACACGAATATTTTTATTATATTCTTCTTCTTTATGGGTCTTGTCCTCTCAGAATATGGCTCTCCACAAATTCCTGTCCCGGGTAGTTCTTAATAAACTTTGTCTTACTGCTATTTCTCCTAAGCCTTGTCCCGCCATCTGTTTACTCAAGCTCATAAAGTATATTATGTGCTGTTTTTCTCTGTCTCTCTTGCCTTCAACCGATCCTGTGAGTATCAGATTTTACAAGCCCTACCTCCTCATTATATGACCCAAAAAACCTCAACACTTTCTTCCTGGTCTTATGTATTAGTTACATTTTAGTTTCCATTTTCTCCAAAACTTCGTCGTTACACACATATTCAGACCACGACATGCTCAGTAACCATCCGCAGAACCATATTTCTGTTGCTTCAAGTCTCTTCTTCATCTTTGAAGAGATAGTCCAGCACTAACTGCCATGAAGAAAGACGGATATTACATAGCAGTTGAATCTTCTTTTCCTTGTTTATAATGAAACTTTCCTCTTTCTTCGTACTCTGCTTACCTTTTGGAATACTTCCTTGGCTATTCCAATAGGTGTTCCTCTTTCCGTCTTCTGTTAAAACTCTTTAAAATTCCGGACATTTTCGTACCTCCGATTTGCAATGCGCACTTTGGACGTATTCTTTTTACTAAAAACTGTGCATTCTCTCTTCTTATAGATAATGTTTAATCCTTTTTTCTCCTTTTCCGTAGGTTTTGTTGCTTTCTTTGTGTCTACTATCAACGCTATGTCATCTGCATACATTATGTTGTTAAGAGTGTGACCGCCAATAATGAATTCTCGTAGGACTTCTGATTTCTCCGAATCATCTCACTGTATAAGCTGAATAAGTCCGGTGAGACTACACATCCTTGTCTTACACCCATTTCTATTTTTGTATATCTGCTGAATTTTTCTATCCATATGCAGACCGTTTTCTGCCAGAATAGGTTCATGATTATTCTTATATATTTCCTATATATCAAGGTTACTCAGCGGTTCCAACAGGGCTTTGTGGTGTACTTTATTGAACGCGTTTGTGTCATCGACAAAACACAGGCTTTATCTGAGAACCTCAGAAGTAATTTTTAATATTGTTCACCTAGTACCAGGGACATTCAAGGTAGACAGTTACTGAATTTTGTAAGGGTGTAAAGAGAGGTAAAATACGTGTAAATTATGTGGGTATGTAGGATCAATAAGGGTTGAACCTACAATTGAAGAGATTTAAATTTTAGTGGTCTAGGATTCATCCACACCATTGTCTATTCCACAAAGTGGAGATTATTCTGCCTGAGTAGTAGTTTCTCCATAACAAAGGAATACGAAATTAATGAGAATGAATTGACTTCGTGTACATGACATGATAGGTCCTAGTTGTGAAGGTCTGAACTAGAGGAACTATGGAATGTAGTTTATCTGAATATTTGCCATAGACATAATGATAAAGAAGTGAGAGATTAGCAGCGTTTCCTCTGTAGGAAGAGGTTGCAGGGTGGAAATTATTCATTATCAATAACGTCTTTGAAGTCTGTATAGGCTGAGCAGTTAGGAGTGGGTAACACCAGCCCAGAGAGGGCAGCGATATTTAATTTACAGCACATATTTTTCTCCTTTCATACAGTTAAACAGCTTAGCATCTAAATTAGAAATAAACCAATAGTAATAAAATAAATAGGTACAAAAAAAGATTTTTCGTAATAACTGATTAAAGGAATTTGTAATGAATCTAAATATTTCTTGAGAATTGGGTTCGTAATTTGATCAGTCACTTTTTTTTATGTTTCTATTCAAAGTATCATTTTTAAGTGATGACCTTATCGGTTTCAGCGAATCTTCAGAGCGATCAGGCTTCTATGTTAGAGCTGAAAAATATTTGACAGTTAATATAATTGGTTCACATTTTCTGCCTTGTTTTTTGCGTATTCAAACAAATATAGAAAGATGTCATGACTTGTTTTTGCGAATTTGATTGATGGTATATCTGATCAGAAACAAAAGATTCGTTTCACAATATTCGACAACAGAAAACCCATTACTTGAAACATAATCTTTTGTTTTGTAACCCAAGAAAAAACACTTTACTTAGAAGTCCTTTCGCGCAAAATTTTAAAACAAGATTCTGTTTGAAAATGTTTCCCTTCTGGTCTATTTCCTATCTTACTACGTGCAATTATCATAGTGACTGATGCATGTATGCGTAATTATGACATATATATATATATATATATATATATATATATATATATATATATATATATATATATATATATATATATATATATATACACACACACACACACATATATATATATATATATATATATATATATATATATATATATATATATATCTCCAAACAAGTTTGATTAAAAAGAACTGACAAGATCTGTCCTTGGTCAATAGAATTTCACATGATACCACACCAGACCATTTCAAACGTCCAGTTGCCAACAAGAAAACTAAAATACAGGCAAAGTAAGTTTGACCACTACAGAGACACCAGATCGGTTCGTGATAATAACTGCGAAAGTTCTGGAACAAAATAACAAAATATGAATTTCGAACAGTTTATCCAGAATCGCGTTTCGATGAATAATTGCTGCCTAAATATACCTTATTCATCTCTCTCTCTCTCTCTCTCTATATATATATATATATATATATATATATATATATATACACACACACACACACACACACATATATATATATATATATATATATATATATATATTTCACTAAAGACGACAGAGACAGACAAGGTACTACGATTAAGATTTTTTATTTAATTTTACTTATGTTCGAACAAATGTTTTCTTTTGTGGACACAGAATGTGTAGAAACTGTCCAAATGTTCTATAATTCCGAGCGCTTTCAGTTATACTGTTAGCCATTATCAAGGATGATTTTATTTTTTCAATTTAATTGGGTGTGTGGGTTGTGTGTATGTTTTTAGTGTTACAGTAATGTTTTATTTTCCGAACACAGCACATTATGGCCATGATTGTAGTTAATATTATTAAGTATTGGCTTTTTCTTTTCTTATTATTAAGGCTTCCATTGTTTTTAATCTTTTTTTACATGTGGATGAGGTTATTATGTTGGTATTTTCTACTAGTATGTTTCTGATGGAGTCTGGTAAATTTGTGTGTGGCGTTTAAATGGATTCTAAAAGAGCTGTGGTCAGATAGGGGCAACGTAAAACGTCTGGATAGGCATGTATTAGTGTGATCGTTGTCATTATTTATGAATTCGGTTTGATCAGGAATACAGTTCCTTAAGGAGCATTTGAACTCTTAGATAATGTTCGTTCGTTGTAATTTTGATTTTGCTGGTGTGTTGTTATTTTTGGGGGTGTAAATGAAGGATTGCTGTCTAAATACACAACACAAGTGTGTGTGTGTGTGTATGTGTGTGTGTGTGTGTGTGTGTGTGGTCTGTCTGTCTGCCCGATTTCGATTATGGCTGCTTGATCACTTGCTTATATTTACAAATATACCTGTACCTCAGAATGCTTATAATGTAGACACACTTACAACATGAATACCAATCACTGAACAACAGCAACCAGAATACAATGACAACAATTATCAAAATGATCAATGGAAGATTCAGTAGCAGGTTGTGTTTTTTTTTATTCAGAGTGGTCCTTCTCTTAAATTGATTTCTAGTTTTCCTTTTGATTCGTTGCTATATCAAAACGGAAGAGCTCAGTCTACCCCACTATTCAATATGTCTTGCTATAGGGGAGACGGAGTCATAACTTTTCAAGGAGTTTTTTTCACGGAGGTTAATAGAAATACCTCGAATTTAAACTAGGCACGCCGATCTCTCATTCGAATTATATATTACATCATATAGATATCAAATGCACGGTAATTTATTTCGGGTTCCAGAGCCGAAACAAAATAGGCTGTACAGGGTCATTTTAAATATTTCAGATACCATGGTCAAAATATTGTTTTGCGTTGATATAAAGGGTACGATGTATAGACTGTCGTCTAAATAACGCAAAAAATGAAAATAATACTCATATTTTATTTTAATCGATATATTTACCAAAATTACTATGGAGAAATACTAAAGGGTAAATTTATCGCCATTGCCTTCAACCACAGCCTCCAGACGACTTAGGAATTTCCTGCATCTCTTCTGGACTGTTTCCTTGTTTAAGTTGGTGAATGCTGCCATTATCGTTGCCTTCAGTTCATCATTGGTGTTACAAAGTGTTTTGTTGGTCTCTCCCTCAAATGTGCCCCACGCATAATAATCAACTGGTTGAAGTCTGGTGGCCAGATGTAAGGGATGATGGGGTCGCAGAAATTGTCTGAGAACCATGACTGGGGTGTCTTGCTTGTGTGACATATGCAAAGTCCTGTTCTCAGATATAGGGTCTTCGATCGACCCCCCCCGCTTTTTACACCGTGCAGCATTATCTTCTCAATGCACGATGTACGTCTCCGTGTTGAGTCTGAGGCCCTGTTGGATGATGACTAGAGGTTTAATGCCAAACAACAAAATATCAAACACCATATTTACTGTATATATCATCCAACTCTGCATAGTCCTCATACTGATACCGAAACACACTGAAATATTCATACTGGAGCTTCCAGTGCGAATACCAAGAAGTATAGGATATGATTTCTAAATTTCTAGCGGAAAGAATTGCATCACGATGCTCTTTTTCTCACAGATGCTGAGCAACTAAGCCAATTATAATGTTCAGTCGACAATATATATATATATATATATATATATATATATATATATATATGTATAAACAACTCTCTTGCGCGAAAGAAAAATTGTAAAATGGCAACAATATAGTTATCGCACCCTGTATTTGTGTTGAGTGTCGTTCATTGTATTCGTCTGGTTACGGGTGTCGCGCCCGTAGAACGCTGGTTTGTGTTAAGTCCGGTGTAAAGTAGAATCACCTCCAGTCAGGCTTTGGAAATGTGTAGAGTAGATTTTGCGATTTATACGATAATAAATCAGATAAATCGCATATCACTGGCATAAGAAAACAGATCATGAAATCTGAAAATTATTTATCAATGAAATAAAAATAGGAAACTACAAATAGTTTTAGGCTTGACCATAAAAAAGAAGCAACGAACATCAATACAATTTCACTCCATTTAGGTACACATCAACTAAATATATTTCATAACAAATAACAAAACAACATGACACTAAAAGGAGAAAGGAGAAGAATTTTAAGAAGAAACCGGAATTACTTTTTAAAAAAATATCTAAAGAAGTTGCATTCATATCAAAAGATAAACATTGTTCGTCTATATCATTATAAAAAAAAAATCCTTTGAGAATGGATTATGAAAGACCAAAGCGCTCAAGAGACTCGTACAATTTCTGTTAAATTTCTCCTCGAAAACCAGAACAATGCACCGGAATTTAGATACATTAAATACAGAATTCATAAACAAAGAATAAATGAAAAGCACACACAAACAAACATGACTGCACAATGAATAATGCTACTAATAAATAGCGCAATATGTAAAATTCATAACATCACATTTTTATATACGAGCATGTGTATGTGAATATAAATTCATATATATATATATATATATATATATATATATATATATATATATATATATATGAAACAGACAAAGTCTGACAATTATTTTAAGACATTTTTATGTTGATACGTTCTTTTTTTTATAGATACAAATATTTAAGTAAATGCTCTGTTTATAATAACAATATTAACGACATTTACAGGCCTGAATATCTATGAAAATTTCTCGGATATTCAGGCCGGTAAATGTCGTTAATACAGTTTTTATAAACAGAGCATTTACATTTATATCTATAAAAGAACATATAAACATAAAATGTCTTAATATATATATATATATCAATCTTACATATTTTTTGTAATCCATTTTTTTTGTATGGAATTCATTTTCACCAATGTATCATTATCTAATATGTAAATAGACTGCTTCACTGTCTTTACAGAAAATTATAAATACTGAAATATTACAACAACCAGTTCTCTATTTGTGCTTGACGATTTCCACGCACATGAAATATGGAGTTGCACCAAATGTTTATGGACAAATATATATATATATATATATATATATGTGTGTGTGTGTGTCTTTGGATGACATGACATATATATATATATATATATATATATATATATATATATATGTAATGTCATCCAAAGACACATATATATATATATATATATATTATATATATATATATATATATATATATATATATATATATATATATATATATATATATATGCATATAACGTCATCCACAGACAGACTGTTTCGCTGTTTCACAGCTCATCAGTGGCTAGACATCCAGTTGCCTCTCGCTAGGATCGAAACCCGACTGAATTGGTGTCAGTTGGAGATTCTAACCATTAAGCCGTTGGCTTGAAAGTAGATTTTTTAGCGTATTTATTTTTAGAAACACGCCCAGTGACTGACAATGACTCAATTCGCATCTGCGAAGAGTCTCGCTATGTATGTATGGATGACATATATATATATATATATATATATATATATATATATATATATATATATATATATATATATGTGTGTGTGTGTGTGTGTGTGTGTGTGTGTGGATGACGCAAGAGAAAAAAGAAGTAAATGTCTAAATTACATAATCTTAGAAAAATTTTCCTGGGGATTTACACACATATATATATACAGAAAAACATATAGCTACACTACAAGAAATAATGCAACATTAAGACTGCAAAATGTATACAAAATAAAATTCTATTCATAAGATAACTTAAAAAAAAGATTTAAATTTTCTTTCTTGATGTATATCGTATTGCTCTGTATATAAATACATTGAGCTCACTTGATGAATCTATCTTTTTTATATGAAAAACACTTAATAAGATTATTCTTACCACTTACGGATTTGATAATAATCTCTCTTTCTCTCTCTCTTTCTCTCTCTCTCTCTCTCTCTCTCTCTATATATATATATATATATATATATATATATATATATATATATACATGTGTGTGTGTGTGTGTGACTAGATATCAATGATGCTTTTCTTTATCAACGTGTTTTTGGTCCTGAGGGACTTGTAATTATTATTTATTATTTTATTTTATTTTGATGAAACATTTATATATTTATTTCATTTAAACCAAAGTCTTCAGTCCACCGCTTTTTATTATTTTGATTTGTTATAGTCATATATGTTGGTTGGCCTAGGGAAGTAGTATTTATTTTAGGAAAGAAGATATTTGAAAAAAAATCGTTTGTAAATATATACATGTTCCAGTGGTTGCGATTTTGTATTATTTAAGCCAAACTGTGCCTTATTGATTTAAAATTAGCATCACAATTTCTTCCTATAATTACACGTTAGTTAAAATATTAGCAATATGGTTCCTGCTAAAATTTGAATGATATATTTCTCCGTTTATTTTAGATGAACGGAAATACATAGGAGCTTCAATAATTTTACATTGTTTATTTGACCGGAAAATTATACATTTGCCAACATCCTCTTTCCTTGTTCCCGTTCTTAATTCATTGATGAATATGAACATTATACAGCGTGAATATAAAATAAAAATTCATCTAATAATTTCCTGCCAAGCTGCAGGTTTATTGATACATGAACGTCTGAGATTTAATTTTGGCGGGGAAATTAAGTTTTTTTTCATCATAAATTAACCTGTTTAAATTTAACCTGAAACTTATATTAATCGAAGCTTTTTTTAAAACCAGTCACTGGCAATTCTCGAGGTATTTTATTTTTTGGCATTAAGCTAAGCTTACTTAACAAATCAACAGAATCTAAGTAAATCAAGACGGAAATTAATGACATGACTCTCAGCGTTTGTATGAAGATTACGAAATAGGGAAAATAAGTTAAATTCTGTTTGATAATTTCCTAAGATAAATGAACGATTACAAGAAAATACAATGTGCGTTCAAAAGGTGTCCAATCTACTGGCTTCAAAATCAATTTTGTACATTTCATAAATTTTATTTAATCACCTTTACAATGCTTCCCTTGCACACTTCGTCCAGTAGTTCTGTCACTGCTGATATCATCTATGATACATATTCTATGGAGCTCCGCAGTTGTTCTTCTCATAATTTCCTTTCGTGACTCAAATCACTTTCATTTCAGCCAGCTTTTCGCATAGTGGAAGAGGCAGAAGTCACGTGTTGCCAAGTTAGGAGTTTAAGGAGCTTGTCAAACAAGTGGCATGTTCTTCATAAGCAGGAAAACTTGGATATTGCTGAGCGGAATGAACAGCGCTCTCACCATGCACAAATGCTTTGTTAAAATGGAATGCACTAATCTTGTGCTTATTCCAACTTCGTGAGCAATTTCCAGGATTGTTACACAACGGTCTTCCGTGATTATGCGCTGAACCATCTCAATTGGCTCCTCGTTTTGGATGGCCTGCCTCGCTCTCCACTGAGGTGCGATCATGTTTGATGCAGCTATACCAATCCTTCATTTGAATTTTCCTCATGGCATCATCGCCAAAGGCATTCTGTATTTTTCTGGAGGGTTTGACCTTGATGTCACCACCCTTTTGGCAAAACGCGATGCAGTATCATTCGAGAACTGACGCGGCCTACTGTCGTGAAAATGCTCACGCATGCGCATAAAGGTTGACGTCATCTCTCACTCAAAAGAATCTGCGAACGTGGCATTTATTTTGGTGTGAAAAAATAAAGTCGGCTAATTTTTGAATGCACCTCGTATATTTGATTAGTACTAGAATTTATTTTCAAATTTATATCTATTTTTAAAGTAGTTTCCGATATTTGGAATAGTTTTTTTATATACGCGATTATGTTATATCAATGTTTTTCTTAAGTAGTTCATGAATCCATCCTACGTGCTATGTGGATACAGATAGATGCCAAAAGCAACTGCGAAATTAAACCGATAATTCCTTTATATAATAAAGAAAAAAAATTATATTATTTATTTTTCAGCCTTATAATCATCATTCTCGGTGCAATTAGTTCCGTAAAGAATATTCAAAATAGAAATTAAACAATATGTCGAGGAAATATCAGATCAAAATACACCATATGTCAAGGTATGAAATTTTTATCTCTCCAGAAATAATATAAACTTCGAAATAATTTAGAAAACTGACATCAGCGGCAGGGATTTAACAGGATTGTATTTATTTGCAGTTTTTATTCTTAATGAATTTTTCGAATCAAATTCTTCACCCTTTTTGCTATCTGTTCGTCGTTCGTTAATTTTATTGCTGAGTTAGGGTGGTAGTTGTATATACACTGCATGCCAAATTATTATCGAGATAAAATTCCCAAGTAATTTCAAAACAGGGAAAGTACATTCCCTATTAATTTGTTTAAAAGTGTGCCTTTGTTTGCATCTGTTATTATTTGTTTGAATATCTTATTTATTAGCTTCTTTTGATCATAAACATTCACGTGCAACATTAATAAACGTTTTGTTTGCTCAATTCTGTGAATTTTACTAAACCTTTTTAATAATTTGGCACGCTCAAATCACCGTGCTGATAACAAATATGGTGCCAGTTTGTTTACATTGTGCAGATCAGTATGAAAATTTTAGTGATTGCGCAGGTCAGTCTTGCCAACATTTTGTGAAAGTTTTGTGTAAATTAATTGGAGGGTTTTTGAAATATTAGAAAAAACATTATCTCGATAATAATTTGGCATGCAGTGTATTAGTAGAATTTCCTCACAACATTTATACATGTTTATGGCCACCATTGATTTAATGTAAGATCATATTTTAGGTTTGTCAGACAATCTGTTTTCTATTTGTATTTTCCAACATACCCAAATCTTTATTTAAATCGTGTCAGTAGTTTGTTTTATTTCTATTTGACGTTTTTCCTTTTCCCGTTTACGTGACTGTATAATGCAATTTGCCGATTCAAGTGAGTTTTATTAACACTGATAAAATTATTTTTATTGACAGATTGATTGTATCAGTCATGAATACAACAAGTAGTTGTGTAAAGATATTATGGAAAAGTATCTTATTTCTGCCATGATTTGTTTTTTTGTTGTTGCTGATGGTTCTGTCGTCAAAGTAACTGTTATTCATTGAATTGATTATGAAATCAATTCTACGCAGTTTGGAGATGAAATAGAATAATACAAATACACACACTCACACACACACTCACTCAAACACACACACACACTCACTCAAACACACACACACACACACACACATATATATATATATATATATATATATATATAAGATTAAAATGAAAGATGATCCACATGTGCTTCTTATAATATGTAGATTTAATAGGCCGATTAATAAAATCAGTGGGATAAAAAGCCAACGAAATGATAACATTAGCAATAAGGTTGATGATATTTATTATATATTAACCATTTTACTAAAATGAAAGAAGAGAGAAATGATGGTTATTGAATAGTAACCATTAGGATAATACAATAGTTCTTCAACACATAATGCACCATTGACCAGCTCATATACATAATCGATCCAAAACACGACATTTCGAAAGAGTCCTGCTTTCGTAACCAAGAAATATGTTATACTCAAGCATGACAATACAAGAGTGGTCTTTGCAAAACAAACTCAAGTAATAAAAGAATGATTAGTATGGGAGGTTCTTTTGTAACCATCATATACACCGCACTTAAACACCGACAGATCCCCTTTTGCAAAACAACGCATTAACTCCTAAGATTGCCTGAGTAAATGGTGGGAAAAGGTTTAGAAGAGATAACAAAACGAAAATAATGTATTAAGAGGAACAAAGAACAGGAATGTATGGAGGAACATGATCGTCAAAGTCCTGAAGAAAACAAGGAAAAGATTTATAGCCTTAAATGCATTGTAAGTGTCCACTTCCAGACTTGCAGGTATTTTTACAGTGAGATACTTACAAAGTTGAAGCAACTTGAAATTGTTTGCGAGATATTTAAAACATCAGAAAAATATAAACCATTTTAGAGGAATGGTTGCCTACAATAATATGGTTTAAGTAGGACAATACATTAACGGGATGATTTTCATAGTTGTACGAAATTTAATTTTTTATAGATAAAACAAAAGTTTTTAAATACTTGTTCCTTTTTATTTTGATCGCTTTGTATGAGCGAGAAATGTGCACAGACTCTGTTTAAATGTATTATTCGAAGTTTTTAATAAGCTGACGTAAAACACCTTAGATATGTAATATTTCAACATCACTTAAATTCTATAAGTACATTTATGAATGTCTAATTATCTTTAATATTTTCCACTTGATGCTAACGTATAATTTTCACATTATGTGCTTCGAACTTCAGTAGCTGAAAACCGTATAATATTTGAGAAGCATCTTATAAAAACACTTCCTTTTTATCATCAAATAGACGTTTTATTTTATATCGTGTATCCTATAGCAACGTTGGGAGTTAGAACAGAGACACAGTTTCCGCCGTCGTAAAGTTCTAAAACATCTTTGATATTAATCTTTTGACTTAAGGAAGCAAGCTACACGAGGAAGTTGCAGTGATTCAAACAGTATTGATCAGAATATTTTGGCAACTGTAAAACACAGATTTTTTTTATTTTATTAAAGAATGTATTCGTTTATTTAATACTGAAATCCGAAAATTGTGTTTTGAATTATTTTATATATATATATAGGTTTTCTTCTTTGTATCGTGTCCCTTTAGGATGTGGGCGACGAATGCTATACACAATTTTCTGTCCTTTGTAAAGTTTGTCTTTTTGCTCGGACTAGGCTATTTAACGATATAACTCGTGTTTTCAGGATGATATCTTGTGCCTGTAACAGTTTGCCACTGGTACAGCGAATTCTATGCTCAATAAAAAAAGAACAATGTGCCTGTTTTGAACTGACGATATCTAGAAAAGTCAGACGTTTTCAGACAATTGAGAACAATAGTTAACTCCAAATGTAGATTCGGGGATTTTCAGAGTTATTTTACTCTTTTCAAGTTAATTGATTACCTTCAATTGGGTCTTTCATTACTGGGAACTTTTACCGTTCAATTTGATCAGTTTTCAGTTTAAAGTCAGCCAACCAGTATTAGTAACAACAATGTGGTTAACAATTACAATGGGGGTGTGGCCCAGAAAAGGGCCGTTTTTGCGTTCTCAATATTGCTTCAATCTCACGCGCAGCAGCAGCTGAAGAGACGTTTCTCCTCAGCCGTTGACTCCTTTGATCAACAGTTTCAGTCTCACGCGCAGCAGTTGAAGAGGCGTTTCTTCTCGGCCGTTGAGTCCTTTGATCAACAGTTTCAGTCTCACGCGCAGCAGCAGTTGAAGAGGCGTTTCTTCTCGGCCGTTGATTCCTTTGATCAACAGTTTCAGTCTCACGCGCAGCAGCAGTTGAAGAGGCGTTTCTTCTCGGCTGTTGAGTCCTTTGATCAACAATTTCAGTCTCACGCGCAGCAGCAGTTGAAGAGGCGTTTCTTCTCGGCTGTTGAGTCCTTTGATCAACAATTTCAGTGTCACGCGCAGCAGCAGTTGAAGAGGCGTTTCTCCTCGGCCGTTGAGTCATTTGATCAAAAGTTTCAGTCTCACGCGCAGCAGCAGTTAAAGTGGCGTTTCTCCTCAGCCCCTGAGTCTTTCGATCAGCAGTTTCAGTCTAACCCGCAGCAGCAGTTGAAGAGCCGTTTCTCCTCAGCCGTTGACTCCTTTGATCAACAGTTTCAGTCTCACACTCAGCAGCAGTTCAAGAGGCATTTCTCCTCAGCCGTTGAGTCTTCTGATCATGATTTTCAGCCACGCACGCAAGAGACTATAGGTATGCTCTTCTGGAAAGCCGATGGCTAAATTGACCTTCGAGCTCAGTGGCTCTGAGTGAAACATTCCGAGAGGCACTTTGAGACAGGTGAACTGAACATTCTAAAGACGATTTGCTATCCTTTATTCGCATGGCGCACCTAGCGTCAGTGGTTTTGCGACGTAGGCAAGTTATTTTCTTTGGTGGCATGCCTTAGCCAAGTATAAATTTTCAAATGGAATGCGTTGGCAAATGCCATTAGAGACGGCTGTAAAGTTACAGGGATCACAAAGCTAGAATAACTTTAGGAAAGTTTGGAAAAATAAATGATGAGTAATAAAAAAGCTAGCTTACTTCTTACTACGGTGAATGCAATACAAAACCTGGCAAGACAATAAAAAAATTTAATTTTATGACAATGAAAGCAATGCCTTAAAAGTAGTTGTCTTTATGCAACGGAAAAGGTAACTTCACGTGGGGAAGATTGAATTCTTGGACTAGAGAATAGTAATGTGTAATTTGGACTCAAAATAGCCACTGGAGAACTATCTATCGAACAAAAAAATCATCGAAATCGGATGAAAACTGTGGAAACGCTTAAACATCTGATCACATACATACATACGCACACATTTTGAGAACTATAGATATAGATAATATTGTGACTTTACTGAGTGACTTTTTTTCCACTCAAACGTGTCTTATTCGATTTTAATTTCTAAAATTGTTCTCTTGTGATTTTACTCATTGTTCTTCTGCTAAATTTAACAAGAAATGCATAGATATGGTGACCTGTATTTTACATTACTATAATAATTCAATTTTATTTGTCTAACATGAGCTTATCATTCAACGATAAAATCATTTAGCCATGCTTCCACTAGTGCAGTGATTTTCATCGTGGGCACTGTGAACTTTTAAAATGTACTTGGATATGCAGATTGAAAAGAACCAAGGTGGCTTGGAATTTCAACTTGACAAGGGGATAGAAAGACACCAGGAGCTGTCTAGTCATTAGTCAGGATTTCTATTTTCTATTACATTTTGCTTTTCAAAAATAAAATGTATTTCCTTTTGCACGGAATTTCTATTTGTGCTTACGTGGGACTGAATTTTTTTCAAATATGGAAGGTAAAGATTTTAAAAGAGTTCTAGTACCATTTACTATCGCTAATTCCAGGGTTTATACCTCCAGTAAGAAGAGCTTCATTCTTAAAAATCATGTAAGCCAGATTGTTTACTAATTTATAGTTCTACTATAGTGACAGATTTTCTATAAGTCAAAAGAGGAAGAAGATTTATATAAAGCATAAGATACACGGATGACACCGTATCGATTGCAAAGTAGGAAAGATCTCGTACAAGCAAGTAAAAGAAAACAACAAAGGGAGGCTATTAATTTTAAGAAGACAGAACCCATGTTTTCCGCAAATGAGACAGTGCAAGGTGTGAACTAACTACTGAGGACGTCAGAAAATGCGCGTATAAACATTTAACTATCTAGATAATGAAATAACCCATGACAGAAAGTGTGACACTGTAATCCTAAGGCACATACGAATGGCGAAAGTTGCCTTCCAGAAACAAAGAAAAATATTCAGAGATAAGAAAATATATTTTTACAAAGAAAAGAGTGTTGAACTGTAATTTATAATTTGGCAGGGTATACTGTGCAATCACTTGTTAAAAGAAAAGAGTTTCAACTAACGCTAGGCTGAAAATATGGTCAGAACAAAGATAGATTAGGACAATTTAAACGAAAAATAATTAATACAATGAATTTCAGAATTACAATAAGAAAGAGAAACCTGATATTTGCGGAACATATCATGGGGAAAGACAGCATGGGAAGACTTAAGGTGCAATGTTGACTGACACACAGCTGCAAATGCAGGCTGTAAAGCGAAAATTTAATTTTTGTAAACAAAGAATTTGGAGTTAATTCTCCTGTCCGATTGATTCGAGACAAGAGTGGAGATAAGCCACCCACGCTGAGGAGGGTTAGTGTGAGGTAATAATATGAGAGATTAGGAGAAGGGTATTACTTAAAATTATGTAAATAAATACGAATGCGCGAAGCGAATTCGCCAGAATCGGAGCAGAAGAGACAGGGGCAGTAGAGAAGAATAGCCCACTTGATTATCTGCCGAAGAGAAGCTCCCGACTTCAGCCTTGTGCCGAACTTTACCAAAACAGCAAACCAATCTTTGCCAAGTGAACAACAATACCACTTCCGATTTAGATGTGGTTTGGAGTGATAATTAATTACATGAGCACTCTGATATAACCAAATATTGTACGAAGAATGGTAAAGGTTAAAATATTAATTAGAGCAACAAATCAGAGAAGGTAGTGGAGAACCATGATAATCCACGACTTGAAAGGATATGATAAATAATAGAGGCATATATGCATCTAAAATCTCAATTAAGATGTTTTCGCTGCTTAGTGTAATTTTATCGTTTCTTTATATTAATTTATTCATTAGATACATATCGCTGATATTATTGCAAAACACTTCACAGAATTGATAGTTTCTCATTCCTCATGCTTTGCTGATTAGAAAAAAACATATATTACATTCAAAAATTAATTATAACTTATTTTGAAACTAAAAATCCAAGTATAATTTAAATCTAATTTAAAAATAAATCGTTGCTCCCAACCTCAATAAAAACATTACCTCTTAAAAGAACATACATAATTCATTTTTATACTGAAATCTCGAAGATTATTTCTTTTCATTGATAATACATCGATGTTAAGACGCCATAACCGAACTGAATAGACAATTATTATTTGCATGAGTTCCATTGAATTTCTCACAATACGGCTACTGCTGAGCATGTCGAGAGGAAATTACATATTGTATCTCGAGTGATACTAAATGAAAAAGATTATATTTTATATGATTTTGTCTTATGTATAGTTCTGTGCCAGCCAACTACGCTATCGATTTATTTTAACGCAATCATCTAAGAAAACCAAAGCGCCTATATTTTTTCTCATTCATTAATATAAATGCAAAACACTTCGTAATTCGATATATAACAGTTTTATTTCAACGTATTGACAGATGGCTATGCCCAGATTAGACATCTGTCTCAAAAAAGACAACTCCAACACAAAACATGCGACGAGTATGTTACTTGCAACTTTCAAGCTTGCATGATTAATTTTTGTTTAATGGTTGAAGTCAATAAACTGCACGCTGAATCCTTACTTTTAATGTAGACCTGAGAAATATTCCTCTTGCAACTAATTTGAGAAGGCTTTTAACAATAGGTGACAATTCATGTCTTATATATTTTAAATAAAATGAGGTTACGAATTTAACCCTTTTCTTTTAATTTTTAACATTTTTAATTGTGCCACTTAGCGTTCTCCATAGCTTTCCTAGACATTTCGGCTAATTTGATTAATATTTATGAGCGTTCTAAAATTAACAAATTTTGAAAACCATTAAGATGTTTGTTCTTATATGTAAATACCCGTTACAAAATAAAATCCTTGCTTTTAGTTTACTAAAATCCCTCAGAGGACAAAATGCGTCGGCTAAGATAAGTTTTCCCCTGTCTTTAATCATATTTTACTTTTAAAGATATATTCTCTGGAATTTCACACACACAAGCATGCGCGCGCGCACACACAAACAAACACACACACATTAAGGCAAACATAAAAATATTAAATTCAATCGACAGCCATATGTTTTCCTTTGTTGAGGTGATTTTTGATCGTGCCAAGCAGAGGCATATGACTCCATATTACAAGTCACAAAACTAAACACCGCTCTAAGTAACGTGCAAATCATATGACGTAAAATGGTAAG
>CAHIKZ030001813.1:917500-942500 GCA_903632075.3 Acanthosepion pharaonis
AGATCAAGTATCGACCATCATAAAGACTGAAAAATAAAATTGACAAAGATTATTGCTTAAGGTTGACGGACACGCATGTCTTAATTAGTTTTTGTTTTACGAATTGGTCAAACCCAAACTCAAACAAAAACATTGTTTTCAATCGTTATGAGTCTACCGATTGAATAGAATTTTATTATAAACAATTGTCTTGTAAATGGAATTTTTAAAGCATTCTGAATGTAAAAATAAAGAAAAAAGTGTGCAAGACAATAAGAAACACTACCTGTCAAAAAAAGTGAAGTTTTGTTGAAATCGGTTGAAAAATGTAGGAAATCCGATCCTATATATAAACAAACAAACACACACACACACACACACACACACACACACACACACACACACACACACACGCACACAACCTGGGTTTTATAATAAGAATAAATCGATATGAGTTTTCCCCCTTTCATTCTGGCGACAGAATCGTGTTTTATCGTGTTTTCAAATTGATTTCGTGCAAAAACAATTGTGTTTTTCCAATTTTGGGCGCTGTCAGAACCACCGCAAGGTAATTTTATGTGGTCCTGTGAAGTTTTGTTGAAATCGGTTGAAAAATGTAGGAAAACTGATCCAATATATAAACGTACAGACACACACACAATCTGCGTTTTATAATAAGTAAGATTCAAAAGCAAGGACATTGGGTGCCGTACGAGTTGAACCAAAAGACGTAGAACGGCGTCTTGTCACGTGTGAATAGCTGCTTCAACGGCAGAAACGGAAAGTTTGTTTGTTTTTTTGGAATATATCGTGACCGGCGATAAAAATTGGATACACTACGAAAACGCTAAGCGTAGAAGATCGTGGAGTAAGCACGACATTTCATCAACATCAGCGTCAAAGCCTGATATCCATGTTTCGAAGCTTCTGCACTGCATTTGGTGAGATCAGCTGGGTGTAGTTTATTATGAGCTTCCCAAAACTGATCGAAACCATCACTGGAGAATAAAATTGATACGTTTGAGCCAAACATTGAAGAAAAAATGGCAGCTATACGAGCAGAGACACGTCAAAGTAATTGTTCAATATGACAACGCTGGCGATATGTTGCAAAACGGGAGAAAGCCAACTTGGAAAAGTGTAAATAGAAACTCCTACACCACCCGCCATATACACAAGACATTGTCGATTATCACTTTTGGAATCGATGGCATATAGCCAGGTAGAGCACTTTCATTCTTATTTAGGTGCCAAAAATGTGTGGATTCATGATTAGCCTCACTAAGACGGGTCATTTTTCCGACGTGGAATTCAAATTCTGCTAGAAAGATGTTAAAAGCGGTGGACAACACTTTCAATGATGTTTCTTACTAATTTTTGTGAATAGAACATTACTTTTCATGAAAAATCAGCGAGGTCCTAAAACATTCAAGGTCCTAAAACATACATACATATATATATATATATATATATATATATATATATATATATATATATATGCATGTTTCATTAAAAACGACAGACAAGGTACTACGGTTGAGCTTTTTATTTATTTTTCTCGTGTTTGACAAGAGCTTTCTTTTCTGGACAAAGGGTGTGTAAGAACTGTCCGAATGTTTTATATTTCCGAGCGCTTTCGGCTATACCTTTTACCCATTATCAAGGATGATTAAGAAATATACTATTCCTATGTACCTTGTCTGTCGTTTTAATGAAACATGCATAAAAAGGAAGGATTACAAATATATATATATATATATATATAATATATATATATATATATATATATATATATATATATTAATGATATATAATTGTTTATATATCAAGAACAATTTGGAGGAAAAGATGAAATGACAAATTGGAAAAAGTTTTCTTGTGAGGCATTTTATCAATTGGTACTTGTCCGATGAAGTCGTAAATTACGAAACGCGTCATACGAAAATTTTTTACACTTTGTCATATATCTTTCCCATATATATATATATATATATATATATATGTGTGTGTGTGTGTGTGTGTGTGTGTGTGTGTGTGTGTGTGTTGAGAGAGATAAAAATAATAATAAAATAATGGTAGCATTAATAATAATAATAAAAAAAAAACAAGAAGCGAACTTTCGATAGTCTCAAAACTGAACACAACTACCGTGTTCGGAAAAAAAAACATTCCCATTCTTGTAGATACTTATATATAAAAATCTGCATCTTCATTTAAAAGATATCCATAATAATGGCTACTCGTTTAACTGAAAGCGCTCGAATCTACCGATCATTTGGAGTTTTTACACATACTATGTCCAGAAAAGAAAATACTTGTACGAATGCACGTTATTATATTTAATTCATTAATCCAACATATCTTCATTTCTTTAAGCGTTATTTTTAGTGGTTACTCTTATTCGATTTTTCTCGAGAACGCAGGCCAGGAGACGAAAATACTGTTTAAAATAAACAGATCGTCCACTCAAATACGGTTATCCACTAAAAAATAAACGTTTTAAGTAATACAAATATGTTGTATTAAAAATAATATCAATTAATTCTTTAAAAAATTGCTTTGTTTACGTTTTGGATATGAAACGGAGCTAACTTGGCTTTCTACGAAATTAGAACGAGTGAATGTGCATTAATGCAGATAGAACATTGATTGATTATGAAGCTCTCCGGAGCCCTGTGATCAAAAACACGACCGATCAAACCATGGTCGCTGCTGTAAAGGTGGACACAGGTAAGAATTCTGCGGGAAAGCACATTTTTGTGATGATTCTCGAGTACTCAGACCGGTATACGAAATAATGTTGCTTAAAATAGACGGAGTATCTACTTAGATACGACTATCCACTAAAAAAACGTTTGAATTAATATGCCTACGCCTACACACACACACACAAACACACACGCACGCACACACACACACACACATATATATATATATATATATGTAGAAATTTTGAAAAACAAACAAAAATCCATAAATGTAGTTAAAATGAAAGAATTGTCGACGTCAGACGTTTCGGTTTTAATACGTCGACAATTCTTTCATTTTAACTACATTTATGGATTTTTGTTTGTTTTTCAAAATTTCTACATTCTGTCGGATTTATATCCATTTACACTTGCTTATATATATATATATATATATATATATTTTTTTTTTTCAACACCATCACTTGTAAGACACCAGAAGTGTTAAAACAAAATGCCTGTTTTTGTAGTGATTTTCTAACATATTTATGTTATAATTTTCGAATAAATAATTATATATATATATATATATATATATATATATATATATATATAGAGAGAGAGAGAGAGAGAGAGAGAGTCAATTGAATAGATTTGGAAAAACCATATTAAGTTCATATTCTGTTTGCACCTAATAATGGATAAATTTGATAGTGTTTAGGTTTATATTAGGATGTGCTCGTCGCGAATAATTTACAAACCTGGAAATTGATATTAGAGTACCGATTTCAAATTCCGTAAGAAGTCGCTGCGTTCACTTTCATACACAGCTTTTCGGGATAAGTATAAATCTGCAGCCCCCCCCCCTACGCATTATAAATTAAACATGTGTTGGACATAATGTCTTGCAACTGCCATACAGAAATCCTTTTTGCTACTGAAAGCAAAAGTTCCTTCGAGCTCATTGCTCTGTACTCTAAGAACAAAACTCTTTAATAATTCTCTAGCATTTTCTCTGCTTTTCTTCCAGTTTTTTTTTATTCAACGAAACCATTATAAAATATACCTATGCAGATCTTTCTTTTCAGTTGTTATTGTAGATGCATTTAAAACTTATCTTCATGGAACACGAGGATTGAAAATGGAGTACTATTGATCATAATTGTGAACAATAAATTTATATCTAACTGAATTTTGACTTCTATTTCTCTTATTTCATTTCGGAACACACTATTTATTTTATAAAGTTTTATACGAATATACTTTAAGATTTCTTGAAAACTTCAGCTATTATATGGCTAAATACGCATTTAAATTTTCTTATGCTAGTTGTGTTTAGATTGGTATTGTATCAAATTAAATTTGATATGCGACTTTCCATATTTCAAAGTGGTAGCCTCATTTAGTTCGCTTAGCGGATATCATATAATGTTTCAAAAATGATTCTTAAAATAAAACAAAACAAGAAACAAAGATTTTGTACGTTAATTGAAATTTATGATCATTCAGTACGGTTGGAGCTGTTGTTTTATCTTATCAGATAAACCTGGGATGGCTAAAATATCCACACTGCATGATCATAATTTACGTAGTGTGTGTTTGTCTGTATGTGTGTGTTTATGGGCGCGCGTGCATGTGCATACGTGAGCAGCTCAATATAATTTTTTGTAAATGCCGAACATAGAAATTTATTCTCGTGTTTCACATTAACGAGACTACATTATCTGTATTTAGAAGAATAATTCATTCCTCGAAGAAATTTTAGAAGTTAATGATAATTTATACAAAAACGTATAAATAATAATGTCTCTTTGCATGTTGCAAGCAAATTTTATGCATACTTAATTTTAAATCATTCTTTCCTTTTTTTGGTTCTGTGTCACTTTTTGACATGAACAAATATGGCTCCTTTGCAGATCTTACCAACGTTATTTTTTTTCCTCATTTCTAATCCTCCCAGTCTCTGGTCGGCTATCTATTTACATAAATTTTAAATGTTGGGTAATAGGACAATTTCTATTTCAATAACTGGGATGAGGAGTTATTTACATCATCTAGAGTCGAACAAATGACCTTATCTTTGTTGTTACACTTATTGTTTTTTATCCTTCCGGTGTTTTTTTTTTATTCAGGATAATTTTGAACTGAATGTTTTATTTTATATAAAGGAGTAGAGTGATTCCGTTCCGCTATATGTCTAGGGATATCTCGTTTTGTATTCTTTTTTGTTTGTTTTTTTAATACTTCTCATATACTCGTTTCACTAAGTCACAGACTGTACTACTCGACTCAGAGATTGAACTCATAATTCACGAACCAAAGCTTTAAATCTCTACGGCGCAGTGTTTGCGATATTCTTTCGTGGAAAACATAAATCCATAAAAAAAACAAAGTAGTAGTAAAACAAAGACCAAATCGAAATGCCCTTAGTCAAGTACAGCGTAACGAAAATAATAAAACCCGGGGTTCATTTTTCTAATTCCCGTAAGTTTACCCGGATCGACAGTCATCTGAAAAAGTTGGAGGGAACAATGTTGTGATAGTAACAAAAAAGATGTGGCCATTAGTTAGAGTATAAATATAAAGACGAATGTTGTGTTTGCCAAAATAACCATTGATATAACAAAAATTACAAGCTACCATCTTTACCTAATAGCATGACATGTTTCCCCCATTGTTTTAATTATTTTTATTTCAAGCAATAACACGATTCATTAAAGTATTTCTGTTTAATGAGTCATAAATATGAGACTGTAACATAATATATTACAATGGGGAGAGTAGTTTATTTATTCAGGTGTGTATTGCAAGGTGTATTCTCCTGTGATTCACTTATCAATTAAATATCAGCAGTAACGTCTGGTCTTTAAAACACTTTATAATAAAACTGGAGTAGTTTCCAAATCAGTCCTTTGTGTAATATATTGTCTGATTACAATTTTCTGAATAAATATTAGAAACATTAAACACACTTCTGTTTGGAGCACTTAGAAATTATGACATTTTTATGAGCTTCAGATGTTAAAAGAATCCAATACTTCTAGTATGCACAATTAAAAGGTTGCTGTCTCGAAATGGCTGCCATTTTTTCATCCCTTTCATTTCTGCTGTCAGAAACAGCCAATTTTCCCTACTGCTGCGCAATAGAAAAATTCAAATTGCAAGTGAATACTGATGTCAAGACTATTTAGTAAGGGACAAAATAACTTCTTTCATGGTATTAAAAGAACAGCAACAATAGCTCTGTTGGGAAGGCAAAGTAAGTATGATTGTTTATAATCAGCACACAAGTGTCAAGTGGCCGATATAACCACTATAAAGTGGGGAAGTGAAAGTGAAAGTTCAAAGTGTTGAGGTTTGTTGCTGGCGTGAAGAAAAGAAAGAGGAATAAAAATGTCAAGTTACTTTTAAAGGTTTAGAAATGAATAAAAAAATCAGAACACTTTATAGAGATGTATAGAAAACAACAGTAAAATATATAAAGAAAAATATAAAACAAAATATTGTAAAAGACGTTGAGATACAAAACTTGATGCAAGTATATAATTATAGCAACAAAAATAGCTTATAACTAATTTCACCTGAGGCTATTTATGGTTTCAGTAAAGCAGGAAATTTTACTTTAAGCATAACATAATTTTAAAATGATGTGAAACTAGTTAAAATCTTATATATATAAAAAAATAAATTGATATAAAAAAAACAAGTGTTTAATATGAATGACATTTTGTCTCGCTAAATTAAATTTTGACTTTGCGAAATTAAATTCTCTAAGGGATTAGCTAGGACTACTAAAATTTCTATATAATTGTCATATATATTTTTCATTTGGTTTGATTCTCATCCGATTTTACGTCGATCTCACTTTCTTCCTCTCTTTCTTTCTGTCTGTCTGTCTGTCTTTCTGTCTCTCTCTCTCTCTTTCCCTAACTGTCTCAGTCACAGACATATTTATCTATGGAAAATATATAAATCTATGTCAGACTAGTAATAGTTATTCGAGTGATAAAATAAATAATATCGTTTTCGGTTTTTTCTTTGTTTTTTTTTTGTTTTTTTTTCGTCCCGAGGCGTCCGAATATGTTGCTTCGGATGACGAAACGAAACGCATAACTTACTTATTTTTTCACTTTGTCACTTCATTGAACATCTTCAACCTCTCTCTCTCTCTCTCTCTCTATATATATATATATATATATATATATATATATATATGTGTGTGTGTGTGTGTGTGTGTGTGTGTGTGTGTGTTTCTGTGGAACCTGTTTCAGAATTGTAGCAAAAAGAAATAGATTTAAGTACTGTCACCGACAATAACTCACTTTTGTACACTGACCGGCTGCAATAACTTGAATCGTTGTATTCATATATATCAACCAATCATCGACGTCATATGAGACGCGCGGTTTGCTTTGAAGTTGAATGCGAAAAAAATTCTTAACTTCGAAATTTTGGAGATTTACTTCAGAATATAATCAAAAATATTTTACCTCCTTTAAATGAATATTTAAAAATTGGCAGATTATATTGTTTAACCAATAAACTTAAGAATAATAAATCTATTTTTTTTTGTTTTTTCTGGAACCGTTATTTCCTTATAAATATGATAAATTCTTATTCGCTAACTACTCTCTCAGTGAACCTTTGACCATTGTATTCCTTTGTTTGTTATCAAAACAAAACTGATCTTCTCACAATTAATTACTCATATTTTTCGCAAATTTATTCGATTATATAATATTACAAGAATACTTTGCGTTGTTGACAGCGAAAAGAAAAATATGCAGGCTAAGTTTATTGTGAGCGTCAATAGTTCCCCTGCCTATTTCATGCGTCTAACAATTTATACGCATAGATAAAAAAACGTAAATCTGTATCAAATACATTTTCGCACATGTAAACGCTTTCTACCTTTGCTATACTAACGAAATTCATTCGGTTGTACTGTAAAGAAAGATACACAAAATGTTTTGTGAAGTTATTCGCAAAGAATCTTTGTAATTCCTTTCTTACAATTTGAAAGAAAAAATAAAACAAATTATTAAAATTTCTAGAAAGTTTTTCCCTTCAGCACTTTTATTTTGCACATTTACAACTTTACCATTCTTCCGTGCATTGAATACTGTTGCCATAACATGTCTGGTACTCCTGCTATTTATATCGAGGTCCTTGACAAAATCTATAGATTGTTTGTCTTTGTCTAACATACTTGACGTGGCTTCTCTCTGTCTTTCCTACAAATATTTCCATAGTATCTGCTTTCCTGGTGTCCTGACTTCATGAATTTAAGCGTGCTTCTAGATTGGTATCTAGGTACAACCCGTTTACTGTTGATATAGTTAAATCTAATGGTCTCTAGTATTACAACATTTTCTTTCCTCGCACTTCCCTCCTGTGGAAAGGTCTTCTATTTACAAACTTCAAAAATTGTAAAAAAAATAAAATGTAACGTCAATCGCCATATTCTATATTATTTAATTCCGTTCATCTTGTATCCTTTCCTTATTGCTTCTTATACAGGGACTTTCCTCTCTCACGTTTAGTCCCTGTATCCCTAGTGGCACTTCCTCCGCCTTGCTTGTGGTGAAATTAATATATATATATATATATATATATATATATATATATATATATATATATATATATATATATATATATATATATGTGTGTTTGCGTGTTTTTTCGGGTATATATATATATATATATATATATATATATATATATTGTGTGTGTATTAGTGTGTGTGTGTGTTAGGCAATCAATAAATCATAGCAGGATGAACATGCATACGCTGATATATCCTTTCTTCTGTCATAAATTGTTAATGCCAGTTGCAGTTTGCGGTTTTTCTTAAGTAAGTAAGTAAGTAGATTAAAGACTTAATAGTCTTTATTAACTTGGTTAGGGAAAGGATGATCATGCAACTTAGATTGATTTTCTTCCTAATCCACTATGTCAATATCTCTGTGAGGATATCACCGTGATAAAAATATTTTGGCCTTTTTCCAAAAGGTTTCTAATTCCTTCCTTCGTCTAAAAGAGCACTTAGATATTGTGATTGAACCATTGAATAAGTCAATCGATTAAAAAGAAAAGAATGAAAAACGTTGTACATAAAATATAAAAAAATAAAAATCACTTTGCAACGAAATCATTAATAGATAATACGGTTTTATTTTCAAAAGTGCATTCTTGCCGGAAACATTTAAAATGTATTTGCTTTATAAAAGATAATCATGCTTTTTAGAAGAAACAGATTAAATGTAATAAATATTGTGCAGAATTAATAATTATAATTTAAATTATAGATTTCAACCGCTGTAGTCGTCTATTTGCGCATTTTTATTTTCTTAAAAATAATTTTAAAGCAAATTAAGAAGACAATTTTTATCACTAAGATTTAAAATAACAAAGAATGAGTAATTTCATAGTCAGCACTCACAGGCCGTTAAATATGACAATTTATTAAGTTAGTTCAGTTAAGTACACCTTGAAGAGTTCATATGAGAAATTTCGTCATGTTCAAAAAAATTCTTATAACCTCGTTGCATTTCGTTGATTTTTAGACATTTTAAGATTTATTTTTTTATGTAAATGTAATTGGCCACTTTACATTGTAGATTAATATTTTATATCAGGTAAATCTGTATAAAACATACATTCATAAAAGAAACAGATAAGGACAACAATGCTGTAAGAGAGATACAATGTGTTAATCCATTTTCTTTACACTGAATATACTATTTTTGTGTTTCAGACTGACTCTGAAACAGGAAATTAAGTCTCTAAACGCCCTTCATTATTTTCCATATTTTACACGCACATTCATACACAATAGCAGACGCATGTACACACATTATTATATATACATACGACAAGAGAGTCCAGTATATATATATATATATATATATATATATATATATATATATATATATATATATTTAAATAGGTTAGAAACGGTACAAAAGCGTATTAAGGCATTAAAACTAGAAATGTTGTATTGCAGGCCATGATAAGTCTAAAATAAAACACACAGTCGACTGGTTTCTGTCCCTCCTCGTCAGAACTGTTAACGGGGAATTTAGATTATGAGGAAAAAAGAAAAAGTCTGTCATGGGTGACATGAATGAATGGACAGGGAAGGAAGGAAAGATAAATTACACCAACTAAGCTAGAAGCGCAGAACAGCAAGTCCAAGCAAACAATCTTTTGTTTGCAAAGAGAAGGCTGCTTGGACCTGATGTAAAGCGATTCCAACACCTTGAGATGGAAAAGTGAGTGCGAACTGGCCAAGACGGAAAACCAGTTCACTGAAATCCATCGCACAAGTTGGATTCTTTTAAAATGATCCGCAATGGAAGACCCATAAGTGTTACGAATGGTATCGCCCAAAGAAAATTTTTGTTTAGTATTATCGCAGGTACGTGTTGTTTAATTCTCGTCCAACCGCTGTGTCGTTCTACCTATGTAGTCGCATCCACAACTACATTTGAAATAGTAAATAACAGAGTTAATATGGTGGGGGGTAGAACATCTTTACACACATAGATGGAAGTACAGACCTAGTTTGAAAACAACACGAACGTTCGCTGCAAAATAACACTCACGTGAACTACATGAAATACGCTTGGCGAAGGATTCACTAATCCTACCCAACCACGGTAAACGAAGATAGACCGGACATTTACCAACTGAAGCAGGTTTGATTTTGTTGAACCTAGCGGTCTCATCTCGAATAACCGATTGAACAATGTTCAACGGATAACCATTGTTCACAAAGATCTCAGTTAAACAACTGATTTCATGTTTCAAGGTGTCATCCGAACAGATCATTAACGCCCTATGTGTCAGGGTCCTAATCAAATTAATCTTTTGTTGTTTAGGACAAAAGGAGTCCCAACGGGTATATAGTCCTGTAAAAGTAGACTTCCTGTACACAGAGGTAATAAACAAGGAAGGAGTTCTTTGAACAAGAACATCTAAAAAGGGCAATGAACCATTTCAGTTTCGACAATATCATGTATCGTCAGATCGATGGTGTAGCGATGGGTTCCCCTTTGGGTCCTGTTTTGGCAAATATTTTTGTGGGTTTTATGAAGAAATCCTTTGTTAAGTTCTGCCTGACCCAAGGTTTACTTTCGGTATGTTGATGACACTTTTTGTGTGTTCAGCCATGAATCGGAAGTGGATCAATTTTTTCCCTACTCAATGGTGTTCATCCTGCCCTTAAATTTACATAGTAGATAAGGAGGTCAATGGTTCATTGCCCTTTTAGATGTTCTTGTTCAAAGAACTCCTTCCTTGTTTATTACCTCTGTGTACAGGAAGTCTACTTTTACAGGACTATATACCTGTTGGGACTCCTTTTGTCCTAAACAACAAAAGATTAATTTGATTAGGACCCTGACACATAGGGCGTTAATGATCTGTTCGGATGACACCTTGAAACATGAAATCAGTTGTTTAACTGAGATCTTTAGAACAATGGTTATCCGTTGAACATTGTTCAATCGGTTATTCGAGATGAGACCGCTAGGTTCAACAAAATCAAACCTGCTTCAGTTGGTAAAATGTCCGGTCTATCTTCGTTTACCGTGGTTGGGTAGGATTAGTGAATCCTTCGCCAAGCGTATTTCATGTAGTTCACGTGAGTGTTATTTTGCAGCGAACGTTCGTGTTGTTTTTCAAACTAGGTCTGTACTTCCATCTATGTGTAAAGATGTTCTACCCCCACCATATTAACTCTGTTATTTACTATTTCAAATGTAGTTGTGGATGCGACTACATAGGTAGAACGACACAGCGGTTGGACGTGAGAATTAAACAACACGTACCTGCGATAATACTAAACAAAAATTTTCTTTGGGCGATACCATTCGTAACACTTATGGGTCTTCCATTGCGGATCATTTTATAAAGAATCCAACTTGTGATGGATTTCAGTGTGAACTGGTTTTCCGTCTTGGCCAGTTCGCACTCACTTTTCCATCTCAAGGTGTTGGAATCGCTTTACATCAGGTCCAAGCAGCCTTCTCTTTGCAAACAAAGAGATTGTTTGCTTGGACTTGCTGTTCTGCGCTTCTAGCAGCTTGGTTGGTGTAATTTTATCTTTCCTTCCTTCCCTGTCCATTCATTCATGTCACCCATGACAGACTTTTTTCTTTTTTCCTCATAATCTAAATTCCCCGTTAACAGTTCTGACGAGAGGGGACGAAACCGGTCGACTGTGTGTGTTTTATTTTAGACTTATCATGGCCTGCAATACAACATTTCTAGTTTTTAATGCCTTAATACGCTTTTGTACCGTTTCTAACCTATTTAAATATTTTAAGAAAAGGTACTCCCCTGAGTCAATTAGAAAATTGAATAAATTGTTACAGATTAGGTCTAAAATTGAAATATTGAAGGTTAAGACTAATTTTTTACATTCTTGTCTTCAGCACCGGGTTTGCCTGTCTTTTTATTTCCTTTCGGATTAGGAGGGCTAAGTTGGTGTCTGGTGGAGTATAGAGAGCCTTTATTAAGGATTTTCTCTTGCAATTTTCTAACCAGGATTTGGGCCTACAGGAAGATATCATCTGTTATGGCGTGAGGCAGGTAATTATTTATCCTATTTTGATAGAATCCGCTTTGCCCGTTACGTTGGTTTGATATCTGCACGTTGTCGTTCTAAGATGGCTAGCAGTTTTCAGAATAAGTTGAAACAACTTATCTCCAAGAGATTTGGCTGTATGGTTGAACCAAATGCTACAAAAAAATGTAGTAAATTTGTCTTCTTATTCTCCCTCAGAGATTGAGCTTGCTATCTTGGCCCACGGCCCAGATTTTAGCATTCCTTTCACTTCTATTAGTAGGGAGAATATTTTTCTGAATTTGAAGTATTGTATGCTCAACTCTCGAAACTTCAACCGGTGTCTGATAATAAATCCAGCGACTTTCGAGCTAAATTGAATGATTTGGCTCATTCTTATGTTAGTTCTCCCATTTCTTTCTCTGAATCGAAATGGAGAAGTGAACATTATAAGGTTATTAGATCCCTTAAGGATAACCATTCTTTGGTTATTACTAAACCGGATAAGGGATCTGGTGTTGTCCTCATGGACCGCCATGACTACATTAACAAAATGTTAACTATATTGAATGACCCTTCCAAGTTTCAACGTCTTGGTTCCATTGACACTCATGATTCTACATTGACTTCTGAAATTCGATTTCAGAAACGTCTTGTCAAATGGGTAAAAGTGGTGTTCTTTCCTCTAAAATGGCGGAGGAATTGAGACCGTCTGGTTCTATTCGTCCCCGTCTATATGGATTACCTAAGATTCATAAGGAGGGTGTCCTGTTGAGACCCATATTATCGATGATTGGGTCTTCACAGCATAAAGTCGCAAAGTGGTTTGCTATAATGTTGCAACCAGTGTTGCAGCATTACAGTTCCTTTTGTATTAAAGATTCATTTTCTTTTTCCAAATTCATTCGGAATTGTGATGCCACTGATGGATTTATGTGTTCCTTTGACATCTGTAGCCTCTTCACTTGTGTTCCTTTATCGGAGACTATTGATATTTGCAGCGATATGTTATATCGCAGTGATTTGACTCCTCCGAATATACCTGAAGAAGTGTTCGTTGAACTCATGAAATTTGCCACTATGTTTGTCGATTTCAGTTTCGACAATATCATGTATCGTCAGATCGATGGTGTAGCGATGGGTTCCCTTTGGGTCCTGTTTTGGCAAATATTTTTGTGGGTTTTATGAAGAAAGCCTTTGTTAAGTTCTGCCCGACCCAAGGTTTACTTTCGGTATGTTGATGACACTTTTTGTGTGTTCAGCCATGAATCGGAAGTGGATCAATTTTTTTTTTTTCCCTACTCAATGGTGTTCATCCTGCCCTTAAATTTATTAGTAGATAAGGAGGTCAATGGTTCATTGCCCTTTTTTAGATGTTCTTGTTCAAAGAACTCCTTCCTTGTTTATTACCTCTGTGTACAGGAAGTCTACTTTTACAGGACTATATACCTGTTGGGACTCCTTTTGTCCTAAACAACAAAAAAGATTAATTTGATTAGGACCCTGACACATAGGGCGTTAATGATCTGTTCGGATGACACCTTGAAACATGAAATCAGTTGTTTAACTGAGATCTTTGTGAACAATGGTTATCCGTTGAACATTGTTCAATCGGTTATTCGAGATGAGACCGCTAGGTTCAACAAAATCAAACCTGCTTCAGTTGGTAAATGTCCGGTCTATCTTCGTTTACCGTGGTTGGGTAGGATTAGTGAATCCTTCGCCAAGCGTATTTCATGTAGTTCACGTGAGTGTTATTTTGCAGCGAACGTTCGTGTTGTTTTTCAAACTAGGTCTGTACTTCCATCTATGTGTAAAGATGTTCTACCCCCACCATATTAACTCTGTTATTTACTATTTCAAATGTAGTTGTGGATGCGACTACATAGGTAGAACGACACAGCGGTTGGACGTGAGAATTAAACAACACGTACCTGCGATAATACTAAACAAAAAATTTTCTTTGGGCGATACCATTCGTAACACTTATGGGTCTTCCATTGCGGATCATTTTATAAAGAATCCAACTTGTGCGATGGATTTCAGTGTGAACTGGTTTTCCGTCTTGGCCAGTTCGCACTCACTTTTCCATCTCAAGGTGTTGGAATCGCTTTACATCAGGTCCAAGCAGCCTTCTCTTTGCAAACAAAGAGATTGTTTGCTTGGACTTGCTGTTCTGCGCTTCTAGCAGCTTGGTTGGTGTAATTTTATCTTTCCTTCCTTCCCTGTCCATTCATTCATGTCACCCATGACAGACTTTTTTTTTTTTTTTTTTCCTCATAATCTAAATTCCCTGTTAACAGTTCTGACGAGAGGGACGAAACCGGTCGACTGTGTGTGTTTTATTTTAGACTTATCATGGCCTGCAATACAACATTTCTAGTTTTTAATGCCTTAATATATATATATATATATATACATATATATATATATATATATATATATATATATATATACAGAGATTGTAGTTGTTCCAACGAGAGAAAAGTATGTATATTAAATTAATTATAGATGGGGGGTGATTTGATTTAGGATGTATATATAAAGGATTGGTGTTTGTTTTTTTTATAAGGTGTTTATGTATTTTTATTTAGATCTAATGTTATATCTAGGAAGTCTACTTTTTTTAATTTAGTACTAACCGTAATTTTTAAGCCCATGCTTTTAAATTCTTTATATAATAACTTTCTAATTCTATCTATTTTGAACTTCGTTGAGTTTCTAATAACCATAAGCCCATCGTCTCTGTACAAACTAATATCATTTGTATTAATATCATAGTGCGCTGTAAGGATCAAATCACCCCCACCCATCTATAATTAAACATATACCGTTATCTATCAGTAAACGAATTAGTACAAATTCAGCAAATGACAAGATTTTCGATGAGCATATCAATTCCTATAATAAGCCTCTAAAAGATAGTGGCTACAAAAACCCAAAACTAACTTATATAAAAAATGTAAATGGAAAGCATAGAAAAAACAGATGTAGAAAGATTATTTGATATACTCCCGCATATAACCAAATGGTAAAGAACAAATTAGGACATAAATTCCTCGCATTAATAGTCAAGCATTTTCTTAGTGAAAGTAAACTAAGTACTATTTTCAATAAAAACACACTAAAATTGAGTATAGCTGTACAGAAAACTTAGAAAAAATCATTAAGAACCATAATGCTAATATCTTAAATAAACACTTATACCAAAACCAAAAAAGTTTAGACAATGGAAAAACTATGTAACTGTAGAAACCCTCAAAATTGCCCACTACAAAATAAATGTAGCACTGAATCATTAGTATACCAATGCAATATCTCTTCGATTGAACGCCCTGATAACATAAAAATATATATAGGTTGCACTAGCCATGAATTCAAGAAAAGATTCAAACCAACATCAAACTTCATTTAGAATAAATAGATATAAAAATCAGACACCTCTCTCAAAATATTTCTGGCATCTAAAAGAATCACCTACAGTAAAATGGAAGTTAATAAGAAAAGCTAGAATTTGTAGGTCATTAAACGACCCTTGACCTCTATGCATACATAAGAAACTATATATTACTAAGTTTATAAAAAATAAAAATTTACTGAATCAGAGAAATGAAATAGCTATTATATGCCGTCATTGTCAAAATTTTTCCTTAAATAATATATATAAAAAACAGTCTATTGGAATAACAGTGAAAATATTTTAAACTTGTATTTAAAATTTAAAAATTTAAAATTGTATTTAAAACGAATTCAAACCTAAGCATCTTTTAAAAAATTGTAGTTAAATAGAATGTATGCTAACCGAAACACCTCTATAATAAATGTACTACAGGCACTTGAATGAATCCAATAAAACACCTACTGAAAAATGAAATTATAACAAAAGCTAGAGGATGTAGGGTAGTGTACGACCCATGTTCTTTGTACATACATATGAAACGTTATTACTTAGGTTACATATATTTAAAATAAATAAATTAATTAATTAATAAATAAAGTTTACTAAATCTGAGAAATGACTTAGCTAGTTTTGTAGTAAGTGCCATTAATATTACTTAAATAATATTTAAATATAAAAGTTTAAAAATTGTAATTTACATATACTTTGATATGGAAAAATAATTTTACTTACTATGAGTAATTTTCCTTCTGTTATAAAGTAATATAGTCTATTAAAACTAACAATGAAAATATTTTAAAATTTTAAAGTTGTAATTTTAAAACTGTAATTAAAATTGTAGTTAAATAAAATGAATTCTAACCTAAACTTCTTTTAATTAGTACTACACGCACTTAAATGAATCCACCCCCTCCCAAAAAAAAACACCTATAGTAAAATAAAATTAATATGAAATGCCATAAGATGTAAGCTTTTGAATGACCCATGTCCTTTGTACTTACATGAGAAACATTATATTACTTGGTTTATATATAAAATAAAAGTTTACTAAATCAGTGAAATTAAGTAACCATTTTTGCCGTCATAGTCATAAATTTTTTATTAAAAAAAAAATGTAACTTCATATACATACTTAAACTTGATGTTAAAATAATCCTACATAATATAATGGATTGTAATACATTTAACTGTTCTTAAAAAAGAATATAGTATAATAAAAATTAAAAAGGAGAATATTTAAATAAAAAGTATTATGATCTGAACACCCCCGAAAATCTTTAAATTTATAAATGGAAAAAAAAATGCCGTAAGAATTTTTTACCGTTAACAATAATTTAAAAAAGAAAATCCAGACGACATCCATTCAACTGATGTCAGTTTTCATTGAAAAATACATCCCTACCCCTTACCAAATTGTAGCTAATAACTGATACAATGATACTGACAGAAAATCTAGACATCCCTTGTCCAATTCAAGTAGAATATTCTGTAACCATGGAAACGTGATTTTAGCTGTGTCTTTAAAACCCAGTAATTTTTAAAAGTTACTCCAAAATTCGCTTGAAGATGAAATGGAACTAATGCTTTTAATTTAATTGCAAAATTAAATTCGCGGCTTTTAGCTTCTATTTTTTAAACATGGTTAGAACTGTGTAGCGGAAAAAAAACATTTTAAATCAATTAATTTATAATATTAATGCTCTGTAAATTTACATTGAGCACTATTTTGTGAAAAATAAACTATCTATAACACCGGATTTTATATCTTACGGTTCTTTTTTTATATATATATATATATATATATATATATATATATATATATATATATATATATATATATAATTATCGATAACTAGACTTTTTTTGAAAAACCCTCGAATTTTGATTTGCTAATAATCAAATCAATCTCGAGGAAAAAAAAAGGTTTTAAAAAAAGAAAGAGTTACAAACATGAACTTCTGCCGACAAAAAATCGCACAGATATAGGTCTGAAGCCCAAAGAAAAAACCCCGATACGAGTAAACAGCTAACTAACAAAAGCGCTCAATACAACCGTAGAACAGACCTAGATACACCTAGTGAGCCAGACAAACCTACCTAGGTTTCACCTAAACGGGTCGTCAGGGAAAGTAAGGCCTTTACTTTCCCTGACGATCCGTTTAGGTGAAACCTGTTTGTCTGGCGCACTAGGTGTATCTCTCTCTCTCTCTCTCTCTCTCTCTATATATATATATATATATATATATATATATATTCAGTTGCATGTATAGTAGTTTGTAACCCCGGGTATCACGCTTTTTCGATCATCAGACAAACAGGTTTATTTTTTTTTTAAAAATTGTTTGTTTTTTTAAATAAAACCCCTTGTATGATGATCGCAAAAGCGTAAAACCCGGAGTTAAAAACTACTATCCATACAATTGAATATGATAGCTCTATCACGGAAATGGAGTACTTTTCAATATGTACCGCACGTGTACACACGCCAACTTATATTGATGGAGGCACGGTGGAGCAAATGATAGCAACTCAGTTCTTAGAACCAACAGCCAGACTGCCATTCATACCATTTAAATGTTTTTCGGTAGAGCCGAATACAGAAAACTAGTGCACAGTATTCCACTAGGCCATCAAACGTTTCTCCGAATGTCTTAATTTCAGAATTGTCCTTCTCGTGGACCGTTTGCCAGGCAAGAATATACGAACCAGTCTTTCCTGCTATTTATCTATAGCTAGTGGTAGAAAGAGATGGATTCATAGATTGACCAAGGTTATTAGCAAGTAAGTGAATGTAATGAACTCGATTGGAATTCGAACTCTAACTCTTCAATCCTAGCCGCTATCATTTGCTCCACCGTGGCATCCATCGATATATATTTACGTATATACGCGTGCATATATGGGTTTATTGCATGGATGAATATTGTCTAATGAATTTTACCATAAAAATATTACTTAATGTATCATTTATTTGCAGAATTTCTTTAGGTCGAGTCCCGCTGAATATAAAGAATACAGCGTTCCAATATTCGATGTATTGCTGGAAGGCATACGTCAGTTGAGCATTAGATTCTCTTTGGCTGTTCAAATTTTCCGATGCTTTCAGTTTGTGGCGTATATATATATATATATATATATATATAGAGAGAGAGAGAGAGAGAGAGAGAGAGAGAAAGAAAGAGAACGTGCGTTCGTGTGTGTGTGCGTGTGTGAAAGAAAGCAGATTTTTTTTTTATTTATGACGTACAATCAGTTACGATGAGTTCGTTACTCTAACAAAAACTAGATAAATCCTCTGGACAATCAAAGAATCTGCGTTGACTTTAGTCTTCGATAACAAGCTTTAAGCTTTATGCGACCAAATTCTTACCTAACTTGAGGCACAGTCATCCTGTTATGCAAATTACCTGTTGCGTCCTTTCGAATTTTACATCTGCAAAGTTTACTGTCAAATATCATTTTTACACTCATTTTTTAAGTAATTACTTCGAACGAAAGTTACTTCCTTTTGAAATGTACTCTACCCAGTGTAAAAGTAAAAATGTTCAAATTCTATAACAGCAAAATTGTCCAATTTTTAGATTAAGCTTTGTATCTTAGAAATGATTAATTATATTTTACTGAAATTCTCCGTGGTTTTTATAACACAATTGGACTCTACTTTGAAAAATAAGAATGTATTTAGCTCTAAGTTGAAATGATGATCCCTCTTGTTGTTGCGACCTGATCCAGGTTTCCTTTTAACGGTTCTCTTCATGGTTCTTCAATGGACATTGAAGATGGAAATCAAGTATGAATTTTGGTAGTATTATTGAAGGCCTAAATGATATTTTTCCTATCACCATTGCTCAGTTAGGTGGAGGTGACACAAAACGATTTTAACGTGTCCCTTGTCTAGCTAAATAACTCAAAGAGTTTTTCAGTGATACTTACGTAAACAGGTGTCTAAATGGCTAAACGTCTTGTCCGAAATCCTAGGGAAAAGTAACTGAATTAGTTTAGTGTTTTTAGTGATATTTTGAGATGGATAATTATCGCATGCTGTTAAACGATTTGGACAATTATGCAATTAAACCCGGTATATAAGGACACCAGCAGTTCAAAGATGAAGCAAATATATAACTACTACTTAGAACCATATTACGGGTGAAAAAAAAACAAACAAAAAAAAATCTAACAAACAACTTAACACGAATAAATGTTCATTAAAAAGCAAATAAGAATTTTGGAACCGAACAAAGTAAGAAATAATTAGAAATAAAATCAAATGAAAAAAATATGATCCAAAATAGCATATATTTAAAAAATATTAAATACAATAAAGAAAACTCATCAAGAGGAAAATAGTCTAAAAACATTAACCCTAAATTAAGGCGTAACAAAAACCTTCCCATCATCCTATACAAAGAAAAATACCACATGTGATGACTATCACATAAGACGGCAAATTGCTCAGAATCTTTCAAATAAGTACTGGTTTCAGCATGATTAACTCAATAACACTAGTGCATTAGTTATTTGCATATAAAATTACTGTAGAAGATAAGTATTCTGCTAATGGATAGAAATCTGGGTATATATGCCTAAGCGTACAGGGCGTATTTGACTATGTGCAATTATATATTGTATTATTATATAATTATATATTAATTTATAAAAAATAAATAATAAAACAATGTATGAATTCAGTATTATCCCAGCGTACGAATCATAAATTAATGTAAAAATATTTCATTTATTTAATGACAAATTATGCAATAAATATAAATATGTTTTAATATGAACAAAACATTGGAATTAAATTTATATTTCTTGCTAAAAGTCGAATCACAGTTCAGTATTTCCTCATTTCTTATCGTTTTGAATTAGGAAGGGAAAAACATTTAATGTTGAATCTGTTTTCCCAGACAAATATTACTGTTTTCAACTTCTTTGTTTGATGTATTTTTGCACTTATATAATATACTAGTGATCAAAACAAAAATCTGTTTGTCATAATTCTGGTGAGTATGAAAAACCTGGAAGAACGTCCCATCATAAGAATTTTCTTTCGTTTGTTTTGAAATATCTGCACTGGAAAATAACCTTTTCTGCTGCTCAGCTTTAATATATGCTCCGTTAATCACGGCCTCATCATAAAAATCAAAATTGTGGTCTTCCGTGCCGTGGTCCTTTTCAATTTGGGATAACCATTTCTTTTTCGTTTGCTATTTGTAGAAGCAAAAACGTGATGCAAAAATGAAAGGTTGATATTTTTGGTTAAAAGTGTGCTGCAGATGATGGAATTCTGTTTTCGATTCTCAAGGGAAAATGTATGAAGAGCATGAATTCCCTTTAAGCAACTATCATTTCGCTTGAGATGTTCGTTGAGAGTTGAACATGACAGCTTAATTGTGTGCGCTAAATCTTTTCTAACGTAGTCTCTTTCAACATTCTGCACCCAGAATGAGTCGCCGTCATGTGTGAATCGTGTCGACCATGTCAGAATCACCTTTTATAAATTTTAAAATATACCTAATATATACGAGGCTTCTCTACATATGTTTAACAAATATATTAAATGTTTCTACAGTAGTACCTCAGTTCATGCAGTAACAATAGCTTTTGATTCTTGCTTTTTTTTTTCAGTTATAATTTTTCATTGGGTTATACTGTATGTATTCAATTTCGGAATTGTTTAGTTCACACATAATTTATAACGGCGAGATACGTAATCATTTTCCGAATAGTCTAAACCCATTACGCAAAATATTGAATGAAGTAAATTAATAGAAAGAAAAAAGAAAACACTAACAATTCTGAAGCAGCTATAAATAAAATAATTTGTCACAAATGTTATTTAAAATATATTGATGAATCTTTCAGAAATTTAAGATTATGTATGAATACAAAAAAAATCTGATGCATAACAATTTATTAAATGCATTAGACATACATGGAAATATGTTCAACCACAAATTCGAACTAAAGAAAGAAAATAAAGAGAAAATAACTTGCTTCGAAGGAATGTTATTATGAATACCGTTTTCGAATCTTGCCAAAATATAAATCAACATCCGACATGTTTTTACATATCTTCTTTGCTAAGCTAAGACACATGCCCATATTTTTTTAAATTGAAATACAAAGGTTACATCAAAACTTTCTATTATTCAAAATAATTAATTTATTAAATTAAAATAAAATAATAAATAATACTTACATAAAATTAATAAAGCTATATAAACAAATAACGAAAGAAATTCACACTTACTAAATGTCAATTATTTGTCATTATATTACATCACTTAAAATTCTCCATAATTTACCTTGACATTGACAGTTAGCCAGAAGATTAATTAGGAATTTTTTTAAAAATTTTAATGGCATTTTTACTTATAAATACTAGGTGTAAAACAAAATTCTTACATTTACCTTGATATAGTCCATCCGGAGACGAAACGCGTTGGTGAAGAAACGTTTTCTTTTATTCCTTATTCATAAAACATTAAGGCTTTCTCGGTAAATTCTATTTATAAACATGCTCATGTTCATTTGTAGATCGATAAAGAGTAGCTCTGCACGGTGAACATTTACTAAAGCATAAAAGGAAAATTACTTTTAAATAAAAGCTTGAATGAACGTTTCGGTGTAATTTGAAAAAATCAAAAAAGAAAATTATGCTAAAGAAGAAATTACAAATGACTAGATATGAACTTTGTTACGATTGACAAGAACAATATTTACATTACTGGGACTATTGTCCTCATCTTTGTTGCCATATTTATCACAACGTTTCAGCCGTTGTACGCTCCGGCTTTCTTCATGTGGTTAGAATATCGAACTGAACCCTTTATTTCGCTCGAAACTGTTCTAGTTACAAGTGCCATGTCTAATGGATGTAAGTTATCAGTTATCTCCTGTTAATTCACCTCTCCAAGTTCTCCACTGCCTCAACCAGGTATTGAGCTCACAACTCTTTGGGTCCTTTCACTGGATATTACGAACGCCTTTATCCACTGTGCTATGTGTACTTAAGGACACATGGCACCTAAAGAAAGCCGGAGCGTACAACGATCGAAACACTCTAATAAATATGGCAACAAACATTCTAATAAATATGGCAACAAAGATGAGGACAATTTACGAATAATGTAAATAGTGTACACAATAACTCATCTCAGAAATATAGACAGATACTGATTGACAAGAAATTCGTTAAAACTAATACACGTTCTTTCTGCACTCACTAATTCTGTGAAGAAGCTTAAACGAAAGAGTCTATCAGTTAGACTGTCGATAAAATGGCACACAGAGATCTGGATTTGCACTGGAATAATGAAAGATACTTTCCAGACAATATACAAAGTAGAAATGAATATTTCTCTGCAAAAAAGCAAGAATACTGACTGCTATGATTGATTGATTTATTTGTCTTTTTGTTTATTTTTACGCTTTATTTTAGATTCTATAAACATTCTTTTTTTGAGTGAATATTGTATTAAGGATGATCTCGAGATAACAATAATTTTCCTAGATACAAGCCCGACTATTTAAACTATAGTTGGAAAGAGCATATTAGAATTATACATTTCCCAATTATACTGATGTGTAAATGAATGTAATGAACTTAACTGGAATTCGAACTCGGCTCTCCAATTTCTCATACCGAACTACTATTCATTGCACCACCCGCATATACCTGGCTAATAGGTCATATCTATCCACTTGTATGATAATTAACGCAGGACAATTTGCTTACATGTTAATAAGAGACCTGAAACGCCAGAGATGATGTTTTACAGAGAGATACACTGAAAAACATAGAACACGCTAACAACAATTAAGTTCAAAAGAAAATGTGGAGTAAAAGTATATACTTAAAATAAGAAATTTCCGAAGCATGTGGAAAGTGGGTTTGGAAAAATGAACAGTCACAAGATATACTAAGGCAAAGGCAAGAGGCAAAGGGTCGGAGAGACAGACTTTGCATGGAGCAGCCAAAGGGAAAGTTGTGGAGAGCAATAATCGCCCACTTCTTAAAGGGATAGATCACGTAAGAAGGATAGAGACTTCTATTAAGGATTACACATTGGAAGGGAAAATGTAGTATCACACATGACCAACAGGAAAGAAACACGTCTTCCTTTTCCCAGTAAGTCAGTTTAAATATGGACGAAGAGAAAATAATTTCTTAGATTCCTCTGGTTCGAATTTCTTTTTGGCACGCCCCAAGAACGAGAAAATCGCCTTCTCTCTATCCTTCTTGCTACAATGAAATGTAGAAGAAGGATTTCCTATTGGGAAATTACGAGGCGTCCTTTCTAATTAACGTCCCTACAATTCCATCCTATATGATAGCATGAAGAGGACAAGTTGTAAAAGTCGTCAAGAAAGTGGGATGATCCACTAGCAATCAAGGTACATGCGCGAGCGAATAATGTTTGCCAACCCTCGTATTTTTGCTCACCCTTTCAGAACGATGAATTATGCTGACGTGTTAAGAAAGCAAGGTGAGACACGAGCAGCTCACAATACTCTAAACTAGCTCATGGATAAAGCATTGCGCATATATCTTCAATTACTTTTCTCCCTCATACACGTTTCTTATCTGAGTTAGAGAAACTTCCATAAAATTAAATAAATCATTGAGTAACTATGCATTTGTTCCTTGAGAGATATCGCATGGTATTTATTAAATCAAAATTCTGTAACCACTCTTCAAAGTTTGAGAAGGATATTTGTAAAAAAAAAATCATTTCAGATTAGTAATCTCAGACTTTTATCTTATTTTTTTTTTAGTTAAAGCCATACATTTTTTTCGCAGAACTGAGGCAAACATGATTCGGAGAGAACGACCATTTCATATAATTATATTCAAATTATTGATTGTAAAATTTTAATATTTATCTAAGCAACGAACTCAAACAACTCAATTCCTTCACATAATAAAGAAAATCGAAGTATAACCGGTATGATGATGTCATGTTCCTTCCATGACTGTTCTTCGGTCGCCATAACAATTATTACTGGTTTGATTGAGCAGGTCTATTAAAATGACAAGAGTTCCAATTCCTGGATACCAAGACAAGACAAAATAACTAGTTATGCATCCATTTCTACTTCATCTAAGCTCACGTAGAAAGAGTAATTAAATATATTTTTGGAGGAGCAGAACAACCATGAATGGTGTCTGCAGTCCTTCTTTTGAACAGGCCCACTGTTTAACACGAGCATTTAGTGGAAAAATGATGATTGTTCTGAGGTGCAATATCGGGTATTGATAGAAAATGCCTTTTCACAAAGTCCACTTTTAAATGTATAGTAATATATATCATTGCCAGATTTTCTATTATCACAAGGTGGGATATTTAGTAACAAATA